>JAHZNI010000835.1:0-35146 GCA_027744415.1 Seira ritae
CACCTACAAAAATAGAGGTTTATTTTTTAAGACACGAATCTGGCTCAACCTTTCCAGACTACAGACATGCTTATTTTTAAACAAATGCAATGATGAAGTGTTTTTCTTCTAGGATTAAAGATCGGGATTTAATAAATAAGTGCATTAATTTATGTTGACCATGTAATTTATCCGAAGTTTGTTGTTACTCCGGGTCTGTTGCAGTCAAACCAAACATAATCTTCGAGATTATGAAGTGTTTTTTCTTGTTTTAAAAAGATGATGCTGGTACTAGGCAAGGATTACTTAGGTAAAAGAGAAACTCTGAAGCGCCAGGCCAGGAATAAATTTCACTCCCTCTTATAAACAGGTAATAGCTTAAATGCAAGCGACAAGGACTTGAAAACATGCTATTTCAAAGATACCAAGCAAAGGCATCTCTTTGCTTCAACTTTTTCTTTTACTAAAGCTTTAGGCATCCCTTTGCTAATTAGCTTTGAATTCTTTGCTACTTCTTTCCAAGCTTTAAGCTTTTATTTTTTAAGACACGAATCTGGCTCAACCTTTCCAGACTACAGACATGCTTATTTTTAAACAAATGCAATGATGAAGTGTTTTTCTTCTAGGATTAAAGATCGGGATTTAATAAATATACTAAAGCTTTAGGCATCCCACCTAGCGTGGATGAGAGCAACTTCTACGGTGCATACTTTGGTGTACGCTTTGCGATTCTTTCGCAATGTCTTTGTTCAATTTACGACAGAAATCGTGACTACTCTGTACATGAAACAAAGAGCGCATCTATGCGCAACGTATCAAGAATATTTACATGTCCATCGTGAATCGTGACTTGGAAATATTTTACGGAAGCGTTTCATTTTCAGAATTGTTAGAAAATACATTAAATGACAAGGACAAGTCTGGAATCTGGAATACGTTTCAATCCCTGATATAGTCATAAAAGCAGAGAAGGAGAAGAGACGCCCATGCATCCTCCTAAGGAGCAAATTGAATTTGACTCTGAATACTGTCTCAGGTTGAATTGAAAACTACTATCAAAAGCATTCATATATGCACCCAAAGTTATAAATTGACGGGACAATTTCATTTTGTTTTAGCCACTATCAAATAACGGACATGACTTCCCATGTATTCCGCAAGATTTTCAAAGTCAAGCTACGCAGATTCGGCCAATACCTTTCAGAATTAAGATATGGAAGCGACATTGTGGTCAGAGCGTACAAGACTCCGATTAAGGGAATTGGTCCAAAATTATTTACCAAAGCTCGGGGACTGAGTTCCACAAACGAACTCACATGGACCTTGAGAAATGAGAAACGCGCAAGGATTGATTTAGCTCCTACCTCCGCTTCCGAGGAAAATTCATGGATTGAGATTTGCTTCAGCCGCAGGAATCCGTATATTGTTGACGATGTTCAAACGGAGATTCAGGATGGACTACTAATGATAAGGCTACCAGATTACAAATACTAACACAGTAGTTATCATATACGACAAGGATTAAGATCTTTTTAAATGATTTTCCCATTACAGTAAACTCAGTAAAGTCAGATTACTTTTCCCTATCGACTTGTCTTTATGTTTAAATTCCTACTTTGCTAAACATATACCCTGATCATATTAATTATCGAGTTCGTAGTCCTGTTCCTCTGGTATTTAGGGCTGGCCGACGAACCTCCCAAATTGATTCAAACGCATTAATCATGATCCTGCTCATCTTGAACTGAAAATGAGAAGACCTCCAACATCGATGCTACTTCTGCGACTTTAAATAAATTTTTCAAATGTTGATCGCACTGTGAAGTTGTAGGAAGTTTAAAGAGCTTTTCAGAGTTGTTGTTTGCGTAGAAGCTTCAAGGAAGGTTTTAATTGTTAATGTGTGCATGCATGATGATATATTATCTCTGAGAATGGCATGTAGGAAGCTTACAAGCCGGGTCAAGCGTTACAATCATCATTCATGTGATAAAATTTTTAGAAGTAGCACATTTGTTTTGCATAAAAGTCATTTATAATTACACAATTGTTTGATTTACTCCTCATCGAAAATCATAATTAATATTCCACTGGTTTTTTATATAAGGGATTTGGTCGACATCACTTTTGGCAATAGTAGTGCTTGTAAAAGAATCCTGACAAAACCATTATTCCATCTTTTGCAAGCCACATTTATTCGTTTTTATATAATTATTGCGCTCCAAAAAAGTAATTAAGTGAGTAATTATAATTAACCGCAAGATTATCGAATCGTAATCTTTCGACATTTATGTTGAGGTTTGAGTAAACCTTCATTGGTTACACTAATTGCAGGAAAAGAGGATGAAGAAGAAACTCCTTTCCCTTAAATATTTGTGATCATGATCATCATTCTTGTAGGTGAGATCTATGAAATACAGAAAGATAAATTAGTTTAAAAAAATACATACCGACGAATGAAGGTCCGTTTCATTCACAAAAATCATAAGTTTCGACCTTTAAACCCTCAAATCCCAATCCTGCCAGTCTGGAATGGAGCCAACTTGTAATTAAATGTTGCGTGGATTTTCCTTGATCCTGGACAGTCATCTAAATTGCTCTCTGAGTTATTCTCCTCGCCATTTTAAACAGATTTCTATCACAGCATCATTATTCGATCACGAAGGATGCCTCCGACATAATGATTTCGAAGAAAGCAATTTTTGACGTCTATCCGAGTTATCATCTCAATCTAAGCCAATCTACATCATAACGTCAGGTCATTATCAGATAACCTCGACATAATTACCATATTTAAACGTTCATTAGGATTTAAAAGTGGCATCAATCTTTGCTCCACGCAAGGCAACGGATTGATCAATTACAGCGAACGAGATAACGGTAGAGCAAACCTTAATGATGGGAACAAACGATCATAATAAGCTTCTAAAATACTGAAATTCCACATATGGTTTCGGTTTATTACTAAAATTCTACTACAATTACTATTATTCTAAAATACTAAAATTTCGGTTTAAGTTCTCACAAAGACCGAAAAATACGTAAGCCGATATTTAAAGTTTACATTCGTGATGCAAATCTCCTGACTTATCGCAAAACACAATAATTCATTTCGATTTCAAAATGATAAATACTCTTAATTTTGCAATCAAGTCGAAAATGAAGTTGGTGTTGAACAAAGATTGGTCATGCACTGACCATTTGACCAGGGATCCTCATAATTCATAGAGTCTTACAGGCTGCTATTCCACAGCTTTCATTAGACGAGTGGAAAACGAAGTTAAAATATTTTTCATAAAAAACGATCCCTCTTGTTCTGGTAGCCCGCTCATTCGCATTTTTACCAGTTTTTTATTCGTCTCATCATCATAAGAAGCGTAACAGCGTAAAAAATTTTATGTTATTGAATTGCATTTTGCTGGTATGTAACTCTTTTAGCTGCTGATATGGCATTCTTCAGATTGGAAAACGCCGACATGAAGGGTAGAATAAGTGGTTTTTGAAAACTGAACCGACATCTTTTTTGTCACTTCAGAAGAAAATCTGACCAGACGATGGCGATACCATTAGCTTTCTAAGAATTGTTTTACTGCTCATTATCATTATGAAGTTTTCCTAACGTTATAATATTAATGGCGAGTACAATTATGCTATTGAAATTGAAGAAAGCAGAAATGGGCTAGCCCTCCTGTTAAATACCACAAAAAAGAAAAAAGTAATTACTTCAGGTTTTATTATCGACATTTGTAGATGGATGATTGATGATATATTAAATATTACATTTTAAACGATCTTTATTATGTATGTTTTTTGAAGAAGGAGCATCAGATGTAAAAATGATAAACAAGATTTTTTTCGAAACATTGATAGCTTTTTAGAAAAAAATAAGTCAAACGAAACCAGTCATTATCGTCATTATCTAGTCAAGATTAAGCGTAATCGTTGAAACTGTAAAGAATGTGACTAATGAGGGTATTTTTTGCTGGTATGAATGATACAAAAAATTACTGCGTGTTCACTGTTCGCGTAAAATTTTCGTAACTTTATTCATGTCATTCCTCACTCTTACGCATTTCGCTATTCATACTATTCATACATACATAATATATATTCAATTGAGCCTCAGTGTATATTTTTGTCTCACATTCTGAATTGGACATTTACAGTACCACATCCGGTATTCAATTCTCCAGAGAAAGTAAACGGTCCTCTGTCATACCAACAATGCTATAGACTTAGACTAATTTGCGGTTGAGGCTTTCGAGAAAGAGTCGAACTGGAAGGTTTTCTCACGGTGCGGGCTTTACTTCTCTGCTTCGATTTGAATCATGCACATAATATGCCATACCAAAAACAGCATGATAAACGGTGCGTGACATCTTGCCATTAAAAATTCAAATATGGCTCATAAAATACTTCTCTGATCTGTGCGTGGGATCATTGAATCATCTCGACATTGACGGAAGGTGTGGAAGAATTGGTTCATATTATTAATCTAATCCAAAACAAAACCCAACGCAATATCCTTTTTATGGTCATGATCATGCATGTTTTGAACTCCTTCCTGTAACAATACTGCCTTGAATGGCGATGTGCTAAAATGGTGAAATCAAAATGCATGTGAAACATCCCAATTTTTATTGTACATTTGGCACTGGTCTCATACTTATTTATGTTATTTTGTATGTTTGTCTGGCTGATACATTATGATGATGATGGTGAAGATCAAGTTGGATGACATGACGGCTCGTACGAGTGGACAAGTGAATGGATGAAAAGTGGCTTGATTAGTTGTGCCTAGAAAGCTCCTGTTTTCTTGTTGCGCGGCTATGTAACGAAAATTCAAGGAAAAGAAAGGTGACGGTGGCAGAGCAACTTTTTAAAACGAGCTACACAGTACAAGACGAAGATAAACGAGGTATGTATAATCCCAAATGCGAATTGTACATTTATCACAATTTTTCAAACAGGAATAAGAACATACAGATTCCTAAATCATTAGAATCAAATCCACTTTGGATGAGAAATCTCGAGGGGGAAAGTGCATCATTAAAATTCGCAGTTTTTTATGACGTTAACAATGCGTCGTACAATTGGGGTTGATTTAGTTAATGGTTTTAAAACAATGAAATCATGCTGCATTCTTCGTATTCAGGGAATGAAGCAAAAGCTTTGCAAATAACTCTATTTTAGCTGAATTATTTAAGAAATAGTTTTCTTACCTCTTTTGCAGAGGACCGGGTCAAAACCAGATGTACATGAGCTGCTGGAATCTTCCCCGACGTAAATAATGCCTCTGAAATATCAAAAAAATATTTATTCAATTTAAACTTTCCTTTGAGTTAACTACATTCATTCTATGCAAATTCTTCTTTGTCATCAAGTTTTGTTTGGAAAAGATATTAAATGGTTTTTTTGTAGTCGAATAGAAATGTCCTTCGAAGAAAGCAGCTGGATGAAACGCTGAAATCATAGACCTGTCTTTTTCGGAACACGATAAGTCCATAATTAGCTTAATGTCAAGCAAGCCAGTCAGTTTTTTAGATTCGTCTCAGTTGGCCAAAATGGCAAGCTTTTGAACTGTTAATTTTTTCGTAACATACAGTTAAAGATATGATATGAATAATGCATAAGCTAATGAGTTGTAAAAGCTGCAATGCAATTCAATTTTTAAAAATGTGTATGACTACGACGGGTGAAAAGTAAAAGTCATAGAATTAGATTCCTCTGCCTTCACTTTCTAAGAGACCTGTCAGTTAAAACGTCATCGTGGGAGATTGGCGGCACCTCTAATTATATGGGAGGTGATGATACCACACAATTTTGAACCTGCATTAGCATCAGGGAATTGTTGGAGTTGAAGTAGGTACCTAAAATCATTCCACTTTAGTTTAAACATGTTTGCCAAGAGATGTTTTTCATTTAAAAAAGTCAGTTGTTATCGTCTTCCCGTTCCCAGCTTCCTTATCAACTCCACATCTGCTCGTATCAAATCTTCATCCAATTCATAAAAATTCGAATGTTTACAAAAAAGCAATTTTTAAAGCAATTGCCAATTGCGCAAGATTTTGTTTGATCTTGTAATGAGTAAAAATGCAAATTAGTAGCCGGAATATTTGAATTACGAAAAAAGGAATCCTGTTTTTAGTCCGAGTCCGAAAGACTCCCGAACGAAGGGAATAATTTTTTACGTGAAATCTCGCTTCCCAATTTCATTCAATGTAGATCTGTAGCAACTTTTATAATGAGTCGTGTTTTTCACGGATATTTCGTGAGTGTAATCGTGTTAACCGCAAACGTAAATCTTTTTCAAAAATCTCCATTCATTTCATTCATCACAATCCCTATTTTCACACATTACACCTTTATGCATGGATATGTGTGCATAAAAAGGAAAACCGTGAAAGAAGTTTTCCTGAGATGTTCTCAGATCGTGAAGTACATTCATCATTCTGCACTTTAAAACGCGTGAAATATCTTTCCGCGCAAAATGCAAATAAGAAAGGGCACATAAAATTCCCGTGAAAAAAATAATCGTGAGATAGCGGTGATACCAGGAGTCATCCACTCCCTCAAGGATAACTACTTTGGATAGATGAAGATTAAGGTGTACCTTCAAAAGCACTGTTTTTCTGCTTGTTCGAGAGGAGGAGAATGATGACTGCAACTTACAAGATACAGAAATCAAGAAAATTTTCATGGCATGTCGCAAATTATTAAACCTGAAGAAGTTCACATTCTCCAGAAAATAAGTATTTACCATTTCAATTTGTTCAACATATTTTCACACCATTACTGCCTCAGCTTATTAACTTGAGTTGTTCCAGAGGATAATAAAAAATGATATGGTTGAAGCATGATTCAGCAACCAATTTTCTCACCTCTACTTTCATATGTCCATTTATATCAATTTTAAGATTCATGTTCATTTCTAGAATTGTACGAGCATAAAAATTAAAATGTGGATTGTAGAAAAACATCTTTATTCCAGGTTTCCAATTATAAAATGACATCCGAACCGCAAAATTGCTTCACCATACCCTCTAAATTACAATTTGTTCTACATTTATTTCTCCACTTTTCCCCGCGACTTCAGATTTTTTCCCACGGTTAAAAGCTACGCAGACAACGTAATCGCGAATGAAAAAAGCATGTTGAAAGTTATTACGCCTGTTTCCTGTGGAAGATAACTTTGTGGTTTTAAAACTTTGGAAGGTAGCATTTGGCTAATTTACTGGACTGGAATCTTATAAATTGAAGCAAAATAGACATCTTGTGAGGGGATAAAGAAGCTTTGTAGATAAACCGTGCCGAAAAAGGTCCCGAGTCTAGACTCTAGACATGATGTGATGTGACACTAGATTTCATGCGACAAGTTGCTATCTCTACTTTAAAATTGCCTAGAAAGCTCGTAAAAGATCCTTTGAAAATGAGCCTGGCATTTTATTGAGGAATAGCAAGCTGTCTAAATTGACACCACCACACGTTAATCAGGAAAAGATAATGACTTGATCAAATAACTAGCGCTTTCGGATGATTCCGTAAAGTCTCCAAAATTTTTAGTGCAATTATAATAAAAAGTAAAAAATAACGAGTTCCGTCCTGATCATTCACTGAAGCGATATCATCATGTCGTCTGTCTACAACGGGCCATACTCTGCCCCTCGCGGATATGATTTGAGAGCACCTTACAATGTACCCATGGGACAGATAAAGGTACTGGACGTAGTCAATCCCTTCTCCATCCGAAGTCTACAGAAAAATACTATTGTGGAGGGCTTCAAAGGAGGCCCGTTGACTTGGAAGAAGACCGAATTGAGATCGTTTGGTCCACCACCTCCGAAATCGCATGACTACATTCAAACAATTCAAAACGGTCCTTCTTGCCTTGGCCAGTATTGCTATGCAAAGGTATCTGGAGTGAAGCCACCTTGCTCATACAGAGATACACAGCTGGAGAAGTTGTACATTAAGGTAATCGACATAGATCCTCAATATCGACATCCTCTGAATTCATTTTTATTACCAGAAGACTTAATTTTAGAACAAAGTTCTTAAATTCCCGTTTTCTTTAGGGATTGCCGCGTGTGAAGTAACGCAGAGTATTGTAAAGTCAGAAGAATACTGAAGTCGTTTGATCAAGATAAATTCGCTAACATTAAACATGCTCGCTCGTAAAATAAATTCTGCTTATCAATTAAAGTATGTATAACAGCCGTTTTTTACTGACGACTTGCATTCTTACACGTACATGGTTTACTGCTTCCATTTCCATGCTTTTCCTCACGAAACGATAGTGCATTGACAGAAACACGAAGATTGCATCAAGAATCAAGACAAATTGAAAATGTCTGGTTGCATTATCAATATCACTGTTACGATTTTCTCGTGAACAATAAAAATAGAAAGCCTAATATCCTTATCCTGTTTAGTTTTAAAGATACGTACGCGACATTGTTCTTTGCTGAAAATGAATTTCACCATTTTTTACCATCCATCTTTTAAAATAAATCTCGGAACGTGATCGGTTTCCACCCGTTGAGTTTTAAAATTGTTTTTCGTCATCATAATCATTTCATTAGCATACAAGAACAATTTTTTCTGCAGCTTAATTAGCCAGTAATCAATACGTCGACAAGAAGCCATTACATCAATGACAAATGGTCCCACTGTCATCGCCCAAAAAATGCCGACTGCTAAAGATAATCCCACGCGCCTTTTACATTGCCGGTGAGAGATCATGCAGGTGTAGCAACAGCAATGCATGGTCATTATTATGGCATCATTGGATCATCGTATAAAATTGTGGTTACATTAAACAAGCATTATCATATCATTAATAAAAATTGCAAATCAAGAAGATGCAATGCACAACCGGATCAAGAACATAGTAGTAAAATTTGCACAACAGGCCCAATATTTCAAAATAATTTATGAATGGTAGTCAAATATATCGTGTATTTTTTTTGTAAAAAACTACTTATCATGGTTCTTATGTACAAGCCTGAGAAATGATTCAACTTCTGACCAACTATTTAAGCACTAAGCATAGCTAAGTAATGATGAGCTCATCGTAAAAATCACAACTTTGAATATATCGTGTATTTTTTTGTAAAAAACTACTTATCATGGTTCTTATGTACAAGCCTGAGAAATGATTCAACTTCTGACCAACTATTTAAGCACTAAGCATAGCTAAGTAATGATGAGCTCATTGTAAAAATCACAACTTTGCATTGAAGTTGAACCAGAAAACTGAAGTTTATGGAATTATATAAATGTCATCTTCTACACCGGCTTATTATATGACCTACGGACCAGAACTAGACCTATCCTATCTCTAATCCTGACAAATTGCTAATGCACCAGGATCCTTAATTTCAACAAAGACTCTGACTCTGAACCGAATGGTACTACCCGGATAATGAATATGCAGTAATATGCAAAGCCACGTCCAACTCCCGTAGAACAGCGAATTTCCATTAAGACGTCAACATGAAGTTCATCATTTTGACCCGAGCTCGAGCTCCTCCTGTGAAGATTGGGTATGAAGATAAAAGGTCTGGCACGACAAATTTTCATACTATTTACAACTAACAACTTACATTCAACTCACCATTGTCTCCAATGCTGTTTATTTCTAGTTCTCTCTTTGATTAAGTAATATACTCATGTCCCGTGAATATTAATTTATCCTTTGTGCAACTCTGTCTATTTACAAAACTACTTCTGAACCGACTGCATAATAATAAGTATGCAATCAAACCAAACCGAAATCTGAATCTTTCCCATAATTTGCCAACACTTTAAATACATTTTTTCTCTTTAAAAATTATTTAGTCAGTCAAAGCACGCAGATTCGTCGGAGGAGACCGACTCGGCTCATTTGCTCAAGCGATCACAAAAGTACAAAGGGAAGCCCACACAATATCATATAATATCTCGTGCATCTTCTTCAATCTACTATCTACACATCGCAGTTTAACGAGATGAAGAAAAAAATTTAAAGAAAACAAACCAGTTTGAAAAGCATTAAGCCATGAATAAAGTCTAAAGACTGGTGTTTAAAAAATAAAGTAATAACTGATTTTTAATTATTTTCTTCTCACTAATTCGCCTCATTAGTTTTTAAGCAGGTTTTCCGCCTTGTCGTCGTCTTTCTTTTTCTAGGGAAAATTTCATATCCGTGCACTTGCATTTTTTGTCTTGTTGCGACTGACTTTCCAGCGAATCTAAATTAAAACGGTCCAAGTCAAAACCTTTATGATTTAGTGTCAAGTCAAAAGCCAAAAGACGAAAATAAGGAGGAAAAATATAGAGGACAATCAAACTTTACAGTGCATGGGGCAAGGCTGCTGTGTAGTTTGACTAAACACGGGAAAAGGTTAATGACCTGAACTGCCACCGCCAAGCCAAGCCGAGTCAAAGCGTTCAGTTTTCCTTTGATGGATAACAAAAGGCATTGGATCAGACTTGCCCAGACTAAACTCAGCCTCAGTCAGTGTCTTACCACACAAACCCAACAACATGAAAAGGAAATACACATTTTTGTGTTGTCGTTTATCAGCGAAAATATAACTGAAATCAACTATTACATAACTAAAACTGTCAATTGTAGAAATGGATGTCTCTCTTCCTTGTTGGCTTCTACCCACTTTATCAATGACAAGGACAAAACAGAGCATCAGCTGAAGCAGCAATAGAAGGAAAAAGCCGTTTTCGATACGATTAAGTACGATTAAATAAAAACCAAAAGAAGTTTTGAGTCCGACTCTAGTTGATTGTGCAGATCTATTATGCATTTACTTACTACGTACATAAATGACGATGACAAAAAAATTCTCATAGGTAAACAAGAAAGACAAGACAAGGCCATATTTTCCATGTTTGTACTTTTGTTGTGAGTGGTTAAATCCTCTATTTGAAATCCACTCACTCGTCATCACATCACCTGCAGAGGAATCCATCGAAATTTAATCTCTTTTTTCGCTCCTCTGGCTCAAATCAAGAAATAAAATCTTGTTATCACGTACTCCAAATGTTTGTGCAAGGAATGCGCTAAAAGTAATGTAGAAAACTTGTCTGTGATGTCATGTATAGGTAAGCAAAAGCCACACGGAGTCAATTGTGAAGTGAAAAGATGACAATGACTTCAGTGATCGAATGAATGCAACGGGTACATTATAATAGCTGCAAAAAATAATGTAAATGCAACAAAGCTTTTTGAAAAAATCTTTTGTTTTAGGGGCTTCCATTCCATGATGTCCGTTTGTATTGTGACTGGAGTCCATATTTTGCGCTTTTGACGATTGTAATAAATTGCACTTTCTCAGGTTATACTTAATCATCATGATAATAAAATTCAAGCCGATTTTGCATCTGTCCATGCCCAAATGCAGTTTGAAACTTTCGTAAAATTACAGCAACATAATTATTATTTGCCAAAAGTCAGCAGGCGAAAAGTGAAAACATGTTTTTTATTGCCGATTTTCACTGAGTTTATGTTTTCCAGACTGGATTTAATTCTGTCTGATTTTATAGGCGACACAGGATATGTTCAGGTTACTGCAGCTTCAACTGCAAGCAGCGACTTCTACAAAAATCCGGTGAGTTGCAATGCAAATGCAATTGTAATGAAAAGCCCTCTTTATCTTTGTTAAATTTATGATTTGCATTTAATTCTAACTTCTGTAATTACACAGTTTTTCCCATTTTATGTTCTCAAATTCCAGTATAATTATTGACTTAAAATAATTATATGCAGTTGGGTTTACGTCGAAAATAGACTTGGTTTCACGGATCCGCCATTTCCGTACCTAGTACTTGTTATCGCCGCTTAATTAGCATCCTTGGCCGGCTCAATTAATGTATTTTAATATATAGCATCGGATCTGTAAATAGTTCTAACCTTTCCGGACCTTTCATTAGTGTAATAAGCAATTCGTGATATGGGAGCTGAGGATGCATGAATTCTGATTTTATTAGCATTATTATAACAATTACCAGCTTGTCTGATTTTTCATGCTTGACTAATATTTTATTCATTATTGTCGGCAGACGTAGGCTAACCACTAAGCGGAAATGGTTGTATCTCAGTCTTCGTCATCGTTTTCCTTATGCATATAATTTTAGTTGCGTATTAGAAGAAAAATTTTGTCGATTAGGAATTATACTTGAAAGGAATCGCTGGAGAAGCGTGAGGCAACGCTCTCTGTGGCTATACCATAATTTCTCCAGAATAACGCAAGCTGTACTAAATTTAATACTTAAATAATCTAGAAACGTGTTAAAACGGACCAACAAATTGCAAATTCAACTTTTGAGGAGTTCGTAAATCAAGATGTTTGCAAGGTAAGAAAGTTTTCCATTTAGTAATTAAGTCTTTCGTTCAAAAACTTTTGATTTATCTAAAACGTTTTATTTTCAACTGAAGAATGGAAACATATCTCCTCATCATTGTTTCCTGTCTTTTGCTTTGTGGCAATGTCTTCAGCGCGGAAGAATCTGGGGCACGCTTAGGAAGGCAACGATTTTATTACCCGTCAGCCGTATGGAGTAGGGTAGGACCGGGACTTTCCGAAAGAGCACCAAATGATCAATTCAACAGTGCTTACGATCTTGTCACAAGAAGTAAGTACAGAACACGTGATGATGAGGATGATGATGAAGATAATTACGAATAGCTGTTTGTTCATTCTTTGTATTTTTTTAATTAAAATAAATTCATAATGATACTGGTGTTTGAACTCATTGAAGGCTTGTCTGTGCCTTGAACATGAAGGACCAAAGATTTATTTGTGAAGGGCTCATTTAGTTAGTTGTCAGAATCATGATGATGCAATGCAGCCCCGCTCGGTCATGCCCCGAAACGACTCCATCATGCACTCTACTCATTCCTGCTGCTGTGGAAACCGCATTTGCTTAATGTATTTATAAATCAGAGCAAGCACCAGGGCAATGGCAATTCATCTTTACCTACATGCATAATGGCAACAGTTTGAATTTGTCATACATATAAAATCTTGCGATTCATTTCACATTTCACTTTATAAAATCAAAACTCACATTTTGAACCTATTCTGATTCGGGAAAATCAAATTCTTTCAAGTCGCTACAACCAGCACCAAATCATAAACAAGGGTTTAGAGAAAGTAATAGGGAAAAGAGAAAGTCGGCAGGAATGTCTTTTCCAGGTGATGGTACTGGCGAAGGGTAAGTCTGAATACAAAATTCCCAAATATGCTAGCCATAAATGCATTATAGTTGATAGTTCATCGCTGACAATTATTTACCACAGCCCTGGGTTTCCTGGAACTCCTCAATGGAAAGAATATTTTCAGAAATTCGTCCACCAAATGAGTACTCCCCTTAGTCTAATTGATGCAGGCGCAGCTGGAAGGGTCGGTCAGGAGGTCCACATCACTGGCTTCGTAATGCCGACAGGACAATCAGTTTCAGGAGGTGCAGTTCCTAAAACGACTTTTGCTGCCACAATGATCAGTCGTGACGGTGGTGATTCTTCCATGAGCCTTTTTCTGAATAGTAACAACAACAACCAAAACGTTGACAATCCCAATGAGGGTAAGAAAACTCCAGAGGGAGATGAAGATCAAGAAGGGTCGAACAATGGCGAAAACACTTCCGAGCAGCAAGAAGTGGATGAGGAGCTGGAGAACCAGACTGCGGCTAAAAATGAAGGTGATACGGATCAGGAAGACGATTCCCTAACCAACGACAATGAACCCCCACCAAATGAGGGTGATAATTCAAAAGGTGAAAAGCGAAAGGCGGAGGATGAAGGTTCCAATATCGTGTAAGCTAAAAATTGTACTGAACAAGCTCATTCCGTAAGCCTTAAAATAGTCGTACATTTATTCATTTCAAGAATTATTTTCCTTTCTCCAAAGGCCAGTTAAGGTGTCCCGAATGGACCTTACTGAACCAAGGGAGCCAGCCCAAGTTGATGTCATCTTTAATGGGATTACATTTCGATTTTTCAACACGAGCTTGCCTACTCAATTTACGGAAAACAGTGTTCTTCTCTTCCCGACTGGAGAAAGTGAAGATGAAAAGGAGCCTGGTGATCGATTCTTGCTATTGCATCATGATACGCATCTGGTAATCCGTCACATTAATGCTTCAGCTCCCTTGTTTGAAGTTCACCCAGGCCCTGGCATGGACATCAACAAGATCAAAGTCACCGTGAACGAGACGGGAACAAAGGCCAGTTAAGGTGTCCCGAATGGACCTTACTGAACCAAGGGAGCCAGCCCAAGTTGATGTCATCTTTAATGGGATTACATTTCGATTTTTCAACAAGAGCTTGCCTACACAATTTACGGAAAGCAGTGTACTTCTCTTCCCGGTTGGAGAAAGTGAAGATGAAAAACAGCCTGGTGATCGATACTTGCTGGTGCATCTGGATACACACCTGGTAATCCGTCACATTAATGCTTCAAATCCCTTGTTTGAAGTTCACCCAGGCCCTGGCATGGACATCAACAAGATCAAAGTCACCGTGAACGAGACGGGAATCATTTGTGTTCAACTGGCTCAAGATTAAGCCTCATCCCCACTAGCCCTGCCGATCGCATTTGGATATGCCGAGAATTTTTGTTATTGTCAGGAAAGACTGATTTATTTTGTTTTAAAACGGTTAATGCCAAATGATCCCCATCTGGAAATGAATTCAGCAATGATCATCTTTAAATGAAATAAAACTTTAATCGTTTACTTTACACCAATTGAAAACTTGTCATCCTCGTACCACTCCCACTTTTCTTTATTCAGCGCTAAAAATGCATGCTTTCATCTCGGACAAGCATATCTTCTGCTCCTACCTCAACCAAAACAAAGCAATTTTTCTTTTCAAAATTCTCATGTTTTCCATTGTTATTACAAGTATTTACCAAGAAAAACCTCCCCCCGCTATCAAGCCTTCATTTTCTTTTTTTGACAGATTTTATGATCAATAATATATCACCTTTTCCACGTTTCACCATCATTTAGAAATAAGCAAACCACTCCACCGTCGTCGTCGTATTCGCATTCTCCACTTGACATTTGACAAAGAGACTCCTCTATAAAAACAAATTAGCTAGAGCCGAGAGATTGTTATATGCAAATGTGTCATTTTTGTAGCCAATCCTCCTCCGTTTGAGAAAGCGAGAAACATTATTATGATCATGTCCAAAAAGACCAAGTTTACTGAAGAGGGAAACCGAGGGTCACCAGCCATAATAATCAGTATCCATCTCTGGTGTTGCGTCAAATAGGCTAAAAAGTTTTGAAAAGAACATGAAGTGCTCATCGCTTTCAAGAGTACCTGTAAACAGACAAGCTAGCTCTAGCTTTAACCTGTACCTCTCCCGACAGAAATTCTTAATTTTACATTTTATGACCATTTTTAATCGCATGAACATGATTTTCCTCTCTGTTCATCACCCAAAGTACTATACGAAATTATATTTTTCCCTCAGAAAATAAAAAATAATGTGTTTCCCTCATTTAATGTGAATGGAGCACAATGCGTCCTCAATTAATAATTACTGTTAATGTGCAAAGTGTCATCCATCCATATTCCATGCACCCTGAGGCTAAAACCATTATTGCCGTCACTTTTTCTCTATCGCTCAATTTTTTTTCTTCAATTTTCCACTGACACGTTTTCAGCTAAATATTTCACGAACACAAAGAAATATTTAGAAAAGCAAATAGTTTAGCTTTTTGAAAAAACGATCCTTACCACACACCAAGACAAACAAAAACAATTTCTATTTGAAGAATCCATCAACAGACACTGTTTTTCTGAAAATTGTGAAATGAAAAAGGACCAAATTTCATTTTTCAAATTTGATTTCGATCACTCATGAACAACAACAGGAAAAAAACGTGAGCATCATGCTAGGCAATGTTTTGGGGGGAATTGAAGTGAGGGCAAAGTAATGATGAGAAAAAAAATTATGTTAAGTTAATGTGCACATGCATGGCTATGCCTATTTGCAATAATCGTAAAGAATCGCAAGAGGTCAAAGAAGACCTTTGTTTACCACTCCTCCTGTAACGACCACCATTGCCTAGGAAGGGAGTACATTTCTATGTTTCGCAAAAATATTCATCTTTCACAAAATAGCTTTTAAAGTAAAACGGGAGGTATACCGATGTATTTAGTAGTAAGCAGTAGATGCATAAATTGCTTTGAGATTTGCAAAAAATTAAATTAATCACGTGCCCTGTGCTATTGCTCAAGAAAGGTCGTGATTTGAAAAGTGAAACATAAAATGATATGACATTTCCATGATCGACTCAAAATTGGTGTCTGACATATTATGAGATCAATAAAATTATCTTTGGATCGTATCGTTATTTTTTGTTGGTAATCTTTAAAATGTGAGAATTTGAATTAAAATACGCTAGACAAATAAACTGCCAACCCCAGCATGATCTTCTTGGTTTGATTTTCAGAAAAAAATGACGAATGCGTCACAAGCTAAATATGATTGTCTAGACTTTGTTCGTGATTCATACACTCAAAAGGTCGATCTCACCTTTGACCACGCTCCTTAAATGTGGTTATAACGGAACGAAAAGGTTTCGATAAAAAATAACGAGAGCATTTTTTTGCAAAAAGAATATCGACAAAAATTTGCTTCTTTTGATGATGCAATTTTGCCACTATTCCAACAAGGACATTTACATTTATTCACTGCCTTCCAATTTCCAGCAAAACTATGATGCCATTTCCTAATGAATAACTTATGTCCACTTCCCGGTCATCGTCAACTCATTGGAATAAAAATAAAACAAAGCCAAAGCTTGAAAGTTATTTTTACAGTTTACGGAATAAAGTGTAAGCGCCATGCATACTTCTCGATTAGATCAGTTCAGTTCCTTCTTGCGTTATGAGAGCCCCTGTGGTTTCTGTTTTCCTCGCATCAATCATGACTTGTTGGCACGTTTGCACTTGAGGCAAAGGAATTATTACAGATTTCAACAAGTGCTTAGCAAAAAAAAATATTTCATATTATAATATACACACATCCTGTTTAGCGCAAAAGGAGGTATGATGAAGGATGAGCTCAATCCTCCGTTTTCATTTTACTTGATACTCATATTACTCATGTAGCAATCACAAATGTCCCTCAAACGGATCGTAAAAAAGTCATGGCATGACTCATGACATTGCTTGCAGGGAAATACTGAGAGCACATATCTATTTATCCCTATCATAATCTCTCCTCCAGTCACAAAGGAATGTGATGTGATGACTTGTGAAAAAAACTGAATCTTTGAGTTTGCATATTTGAGCGGACACACATTCAACATAAGTATCGTGACTTCTCGCAAAGAAATCTCAGGTGTAGATGTATAATTTCGCACAAAGCTTCTTCTTGTGTGGGTGCAGCACATCATCAAAGAAAAGTCGTGTTCAAAAGAAAAAAAGATACGAATCGATCCTTCACGGCTCTTGACCGATGACCTGACATGACCAGTGAAAATTGTTGGTTGAGTCTTATCAAGATACACGAATGCCCAAAAAACTTCGACTCTAAAACGCTATACAAAGTTCCGTTGGTTGGACTTGGCCTGCGATAATTCGCACCTTTTCGCTATGCATGAGCATTCCTAAGAAAATACATTTTACGATTTGAATTTTCAATGACACAATCGTCAATCAAGCTATAATCAGCAAGAAATAACGCCTTAATTTTTTATAATGGCTTTTCTCGCTCTGCCCGACTCACACTTGTACATATTTTACATATTTACTGCTCATCCCTCCAAATCTCATTTTTCATTCGCATACAATCCTGACATCTGAATTAAGAGATGTAATAATAATAGCCTCTTTTTATTGCTGCTGTCACCGTCATTAATGCCCTCAAATTGCGAAATGCAAACCATGAGGGATAGTTTGGTTGAATGCATTTATGCAGATTTTTTCTTCTGCTCGCAGAGACTTCAAATTACTGACGCTAGCAGCAACCTGTCAATTTTAGTATTTAGCTGTTTGTTGATGTTAGGAGGAAATGTACCACCTCGGAGGTAGATAAAGAAATAAACCATAAATGTGAAGCATTTTTTGATGCATTAGGACACGCATGGCTCTCTCGGACCATGAATGATCTCAGATAGCATCTCTTCATTCCCTTCATCATCCTTCATGTAAGAATTGCAATGCAAAAAAGAGTTTTTATCAAGACATCCACACCACCTGACAGCGAGAATTTGATTGAATTGTTAAGGGAATCAAAAGGGATGGGACGTAATTTAAATTGATGATGAATGACGTTATCAAATGGGAAACTAGAGCATCTAAATTATGCACAGACAGACACACATGATAGATAATATTTAGCGTAGGTATTTCATTTGCATGACAGTTAACTTGAATGTTTAATCAGATCCAGATTCAAATTTCGAAAGCGCACACAATCCATCAAAAGTTTTATTTCACAAATAAATTTAAGCTTGGCTACGACAAAATAAATTTCTAATGAAGACTTTCTCGTCCTGGATCATACCACATTCAAGCCAAGAGAGAGATTGTCTTTCAGTTGTGAATATTTTTATTTTATTACAGGTTTAAAAATGAAACTTGAAGATTAACTTTCAATAAGATTGATTGCCCAAATCCTTAACTTTTACTTTTTATTCCAATCCATCTGATTACCGTGATTAAGACACGTGTTAGCATCGTGTCTCTCTTGAAACTGACACACATTTATACTTTCAGCTTATTGCATTTCAATTGCAAGTCAACAACAAAAAAATTCAAGTTTTTTTTCTGAAGAAGACACTTGAGTGTGTGAGCCTCACCTGCTCTCTCCTTATCAATCTCGATTTTCATTTGTTGACTTTTGTTCGGACAATGCACGACTCACTTCAGTGAGATCGACTCGACTATTATTGCACCGATCGAGGCAAAAGAGCAACTTAAAAATGTAATTGATTGCCACTCGTCGTCATTCCGCCAAAAACATGAATAAAGAATGAACCTAATTGCCAACAGGTTCGATCATCACATCATCATCATGTCTCCAACGTATACTGTATTCTTATCTTTCACTTTAATCACGACTTTTTTCTCTGAAAGAAATCAAAAGTTAGTCATGAATGAGGAGTATAGGCACGAACTACCAAAAATTGCCAGAATATTTTTTAATCATTAAAACCCATTCACATTTAATTTCATACGAATTAATAATACAGCATGCGCTTGAAAACATTTTATTAAGGTAAAAAAGTGGAAAATCTGCACCTTCTTGCCAAAATAGGCTTTTATTGTGCTTTATGAGATCTATGTAGCTCCCCCAAAACCCAGAGAATTATTTTTAAGAAAACATGCATGCGACTAGTGGCCAGAGATGGATGAACACGCACCTATTTACATTAATATCATATGATCATATCATGATCATCACGAATTAAAAACGATATTGACATGATTATAGGATCCCTTTATGCAGTAGGTACATATAGGGTTTCCGCTTCTCGTTCGTGATGACTCCATATCAAGTCGCATGTCTGCCTCCTTGAAAGACTCAGCTTTCTTGAAATGATATGTGACTTCTCGAATCTCTTCCTTCTCAGATTTCAGTTTCATGCGGTAAAACAAACAAATTCATGCAATATTATGTCCTCTGAATAATATGCACTCGACTTTATTTAGTAGTTGCCCAAAAATTAGACAGAATATTTTTTTAGATATTTTCATCTAATTCTGTGGTCAGTCCGTCAGTCAGCGTCATCATATCATTGTATTGTTGCTATTGTTTGTCCGTTCATGATGAAGATGACGAGTCGCATAGGCAGAAGACAAAAAAGAGAGAAAAATACATAACTGCTTTTAAAAAGAAAAAGCGGCTATGCTTATTTTTCGACAATAACATACTCATCTGGCGTCAACAATCGTTTCATGCTTGTTTAAGGCTCTATTTTTGGGATGAGTCTATTCTATTGTGATGTTTCATGTTTCTCTTTCTTGAAATAGAAAATACGATTTTCAATTCAAAACTGATTTCTACTTTTTTCACTATTTGGCAATGTTAATTTTGCAGTGAGAAAAGAAAAGAACCATGCATCTTTGAAAGGAATACTATGCTTGAAGCAGTAGTAGCGAAATGACAATCAAATCAGAATAAAAAACCTCCTACGAGCAAACAAAATCAAAAGAAACTGAGCCTGACCAGACCGGACTATCGCGATTGTCTTATGTCCACATTTGTCCATTCATTATTTCCATCACCATCTTTATTTGTGTTGTTATTGCTATAAAAAATATTTTCACTTGCACAATACGAACACAAAATTAACATTTTCGTTTCGTCGTATCCCATATTCCTATGATAAATGAATTAGAATGTCTTCTGATGATTGTAAATGACAATTTATTCTCTCCCAATTTAATTCGCCATTTTGAGCTTCTGCAAAATTGTACGGCTAGCTGCAAACTGCCAAAAATTTTCTTCACCACGAAACAAACAAGTTCAATTAAACTTTTTCTCTTGAGAGATGAAACAAGTCATAAGTTGGGAATGTTTTTGATTAATGATGATTCATTTTTTATGAGAAATGCCATGTAAAGAACCACAACATCACTGAAATATTTTTTTGGATACTTCAGACAAGCTTATAAAGCACTAATTTGATTTGTTTCTTGAGAAATTCCTTTTTCGAGTTGAGGTTAGGCCTGACTTGGCTTGAACCATAGTTTGGTTGGGAGTAGGTAGTTGTAGTAGTAGTTGCTTTATAATTTTAATAAAAATGCACAGAAAAAAGTGGAAGTTAGGCATTATAATCATGGAAAAAGGTGCTAACGAGCATACAAATGACTTTGGCACACACACAAACAGCAAGAACAGTAACCAAAAAATGCATCCCATTCCCAATTTTTTTTTGATTTCGTGGTGAAGGTGAATGGCGAAGAGCAACCGACGACCGCATGCATGCATGTCAGAAGATTTCTGACTTTTTGTTAGTGATCATGTCAAGGAATAAAAGGAATGTGGTTGAAATGTGTGGTTTTTAATGTCGTTTTAGCACGCTGCCTTTACTACAGAAGACAAGAGACTTAATCTGAAAGGATGGAGGGGATACTACCAGTCTTGCTCAGAAAACACCCCACTGTAGGTTGTAGCGCTGTTCTACGCAGGCGCTGTCAGTGAGATAATGAGTATGAATGAAAATGGCGTTGCACCCTGAACACATCTTTGAATTCATTAAGGTGTGAATAATCAACGGAAAATGGGTACTTTTCGTTTTACACCTTCATAGCCACGGGATGAGATTGACTTTTGTCAGATAATGCGTATGGCTCTATGGCTGGTTGTAATGACATGGTGGTGGTGGTGGTGATATGAGAGAATGGTTTTTTAGAACTTTGTCTTCCTTTGTTTCATTAGATATGGTTTGTGTAATCTCGTTCGTTTCGTTCGTGTGGATGATAATTCATGAATCCCGTTTTTGTTCCATGATTCATGGCATACAGCACGAAAAGGAAAATTAATCGATGCAAAGAATGCAACGGTTACACGGTTTGAAAATTTTGAATACTACGATCCAAAAATGGAAACAATGGATGGATTCAGGTAAGAGGAAATGGGAAAAAGCTAGATAAAATTGGACATTTGAGTACAAAGAAGTTTGCATTTTCCTCAACGATTCCTTTCCACACGAGAAAATATGAATTATGAAGAAAAGAGTCACAGATCACGTATGAGAGCAAATAATTCTTACAATCAATTTCTACCTTCGACAATTTCAATTGCAACCAAGTTCAACTTGGGAATCGCCTGAAACTGCAACGGATCCAAAAAATGCTAACGATTTTTCCCTGGAGGGTTCCAGCGATAAAAGTATGGTCAATGGGCCTAGTTGTCTATGGACGATGATGGTATTTTAGGTGGGACCAGCTAGAAGCACAAAGCCACCAACGTAACAGGAGCGAGCTGATCCTATCCAAAAGTATTTCATCTTTTCATTTCATCTCTTGGCTCGATAATTTTTCTACCTTGTTCTTCCATTTTCACTTTTACGATCAACAACACAAGCAAGGAAACACAATAACAGGCATCATTTTTTCCAGGTAAAACAGGTAGATGAAGGTAGTAAAAAGGGAAAAAATGAGAAAGGTAAGTACCAGGTTTTAAATTCAAAATGGAGATAAGTAACTCCTTCATTTGAGATGAAATGTATGTACATGCTCTTATGAAAATGAATTGTTTGTGAGGAAAACAAGAATAAAAAGGGCTTTTGAAAAGGGGAAACATTTTTTAATAATAACTTAAGACGAAGAAAGGAGGAGATGGGAAGATGCATATGTAGGCAATTTAGGATTTTAAGGATCTACGGTAAATGGGATGAAATAAGAATAGAATAGAAAAAGATCTCAAGGAGGAATGAGTTGGCACCCTTATTTCTTCAGAAGAGAGGATCAACAGTAAAAAATGAAATAAAAAAGTTGGAACTAGAAATGGTACGCCGTAATTTTCGTGGGTTTGGCCATGATCAGACGTAATCATGATTCTATGAAAGCATGCTGCTGGCTCGAAGCATTTTTTTCAGGTGTAGACAAACAAAAACTGGACCGAACCGAAGAGGGAGAAGATGTTGAACCCCTCTGGAAAGAATAAGATATGAGCTCATGTCTCATCATCATTTTTTTCCAAGCCCTGTTTCGCTTTCATTAGAATATCTACCGCAGAACAAAATGGTTATTGGATGATAGGAAAGGAATGGAAGTAGGATGATACGAAAGGCTGTTTAAATATGCTTATTACAGCGCTTGGGTCAGAGCTAATCTCTATCTCTCGAGGAAGAGGAAAAGCCGACACTTCAATAGTCGAGAAATAAGGCACGACGATGATGTACAGGTTTTTAACGTCCAGAAGATAACAAAAAAATATTATACGAGAAGATGAAGACCAGGCCAGGCCAGGTACGGGTTAAGTTTGAAAGCGTGTAAAATTTACAGATTTCTGGAAGAAAGAAGGGATGAAAATGTGAACTCTCGTCCAGCCCAATNAGGCCAGGTACGGGTTAAGTTTGAAAGCGTGTAAAATTTACAGATTTCTGGAAGAAAGAAGGGATGAAAATGTGAACTCTCGTCCAGCCCAATGACCGACAGACGGACGAGACCACAAGAGGAATCTATGTCTTCACGCAGCATAAAAAATTACAGGATTTTCTTCCTGTGTTGCTCATGTTCCTGTCACGACACAACAATTTATGTGCTCAATCCGAAAACGAAAAGGTAGAGCAAGAAGATGCGATGGCTATTTTTTATGGAATAAAATGTAGATGTACCTAGGCTCAATTCATATGAATCTGCAGTGCAGTGTAAGGTACAGTGAAAATAAGCAGACATTTAAAAAATTAAGCTTAATAATAGCTCATAAAGAATTCTTCAAATGTTATTGTACAGTAATGCAAGAAAATTGGTCGATTGTTTGGAGAATTTTTTTATACAGTCATCATGACCACTGCGTTGGCTAAAGTCAACATCACGAGGATCATCATGATCATCTTTTAGGCATTGTTCAAAGTTTACTAGAGAACAATTTACAATTTGATATTATTGTCCTGTCCCCTTCTATCGGTTTTTTATATTCTTCTTTTAGAAACAGATGAAAGCTGTGTGGGAAACTGGTTGAGATTTTGTTTGTTTTGTAAATTGTACATTATGTCTAGTTCGGGGATTAAGGTATACCATTTACAGGAGATGGGAGGAGGGGAATTGGTAATGGTATTATATATTTGATGTTTATAGAAATTTTAAGGGATTACGTTTTTGTGGGAAAGATGAATAGGGAAAAGTCAAACAAGAAATTAACGCTTGAAATAGAGTTGTTCTTTCAAATGTAAGTAATTCTACCTTTTGACATTTCAAAGGTTAGTTGTGCTTTAGGCAAAAGAGAGAATGAGCTAAAATAGAGCTTACATCTGGCTGGAGAAAATGGAGTTTTACGATAGACAATTTCTTCATTTCATTTTTTATTATTGCCGAAGGGCACACGGAATGATAAATATACCTAGATGGATTCTATAAAAAATAATTTGCTCTCCGGGTCGCTTAAATTTCCAGATTATATGCATTAAATGTACATTTGATGAACGTCGCATGACAGCTCACAATAACGAAGTGCATTTCATAAGTGCCTTTGAATGCCTTGATACTTTTTACCTATTTGTGTCTCCGAAAGATATGCTTCTTGATTATTGCAAAATCTCCTCTTCAGAAAAGACCTCATCCTGTGCCAGGAAGCAGTAAAACATTACACCAAGACAATAATGTAGAGACGCAACTCCTAGATGATTCAAGATTCAACCCTCTGATAAAATGAATGGAATAAGCATTTACATTGCAGCCAACTGATACTAATATCAGTGACTCAGGTTGAGCATTTTATTTCTGTATTTCCGCCCTTAATAGTTCGGTGATACTAATGATAAGTGCATTTATGTTAAGTCTCTAATCCATTTTCTTTCTTCTCTTTGTAGCGAATGAATCGACTCAAATTGTTTCTAATCGCATTTAATAGCATAAAAAGAGCTCGTGTGTTTACGACTTTCATCCATTTTCATTCCCTCTATTTTCTCAAGCTCTTTAGCATTAAGTTTGAGATAAAACTGAGTTCTTCCAAGCCAGGCCAGGTAAGACCAACAGAATAATAAAACTTTAATTTTAAAGCAAACATACAATACTGGGCAACAACGTAACGGCAATAGTATAAGCGCCTATAAAAATCCTGTATGGGCTTACAAGATAAGTAATGCAACAACGAAATAGTAAAGTCCCCGTAATTTAAAAATGAATCCGATGAGCTCTGCTTTTTTGGTGAGTATCATCATCATCATCATAATAATAATACAAACACAGCTTGAATTAAAACTTATTCGTCACGTCACGTGGGAAAATGGGTGAGTTGTGATGATGTCGATGTGTCTGCAGTCCAAAAAAGCAACAAGGGATATCTGATGTGGGCATTACGATTATGACTATGAGATGAGACGTTTGCCTTTCTACTCCCTCAAGAAAAAGTTAAACTGTACGTTTTTAAGGTGGTTGCACGTCAAAACGCGAGCATTTGAATAATACATTATGCGAGCGAATTGTAATAGTGCAGGCAGGTATATAGCCCAATTAAATATTTTTTTTCCTGGCTTGGCTTGGAGGACGACGACCATCATGTTGATGATGACGATGACTCGTCGACGAGTGAAAAAGGAAGAAAAAGGATGTAAAAAGTGAAGCAGTAAGAAGGAAATGAGAATATATTTTTTAGTCGAAGAAAGCCCAAATAAAAAACGCTGCAGCTACAGTCTGCCCGTCATAGGCAGGAGTAGTGGTAGTAGCAAACAATCAACTTCTGCTGCTGGTATTATTGAACTCTTGTTGGATATAGTATTATGCAGGCATATTCTTATCACATGAAAATGAAGTGAATTATTATGACAGAAAAATACATTGTTATATGGTTAACAACATGGCACATGTTCATTTTTTTCATTCCTGTTATTAGGATGAACTGAGCTATCTAATGTTACTCTCGTAGTAGTGGTACATAGCTCGAGGTTTTTTATTTCAGGGTGGAAGCAGCAATTGTGATATCAAACTCAAACAGCAGCAGCAGAGCTCTGAAAAGCAACAATGATCCTGGCTTCTTGTATTTCTTATTTGCAATTACCATTTTCGTTCTCTTCTTAAACATAACATCAGGTTGGTACTTAGTTGATGTTGTTGTTGGTGCTGATCTGATGGTTGATGTGATGTATGAAAAGGTAAAGAACGGAGGTAAAGTTGGAGTTGGAGGCAACTCCTCTAAAAAAATGAGTGGCATTTGCCAAGAAATGAAATTGGATCTGCAAAAATATGAAGTAGGCTGGGAAGAAATAGCAGAGGAAGTTTGTTCATCCTGTTTATGAAATTTGAAAAATAAAAAAATGTTTTATGATGAGGCGGGCTTGACTTAATCAGTGTTTTCAAAATTTCATACGGAGTTTCTTTGTTTGCACTGTAAGGAATTTTTAGAAGAAATAGAAACAAGGAGTTTAAATACGGCTTAGCTTGATGGAGTGTGCTCTGAAGATTCTTGACAATTAATTTTTAATAATATGCTAATGAATGTCTAGAGATGCGATTAAAGTTTACACCGTAAATATGACTATCCGATTTGCAAGTCTCATTTTTATTTTATCTTGGCAAAAACTGCGGCTTATTACTGTACCCTATACACCTGTAAAGGACTTTGCACGTGAACGATCGCTTCCTAGATCCGATCATGTCATTTTAATTTTCAAGTTTAAAAGTGTGTACTCTACTCTAATACCTGTAAATGACTCATCTCCACTTGCCTCTTCCCATCCATTTTAATCCTACGGTCCCCATGAAAGAGCACGTTTCTTTTTATACATACATTCTTTTGTAGTTTGTAGGCAATAAAGCGCTATTAACCTACTAACATTTCTTGATTATGACTCTGTTTTGCCTATAAACGCTAGTCTCTAATCTCAATAAATAATCTCAAAGGATTTTTTAATGTTTACCTAGATGTGCATTGTGAATGATTATTTGTTTCGAATTACCTCCTTTTTACTATGCACTTAAAAATTTATAGCTGTTTCGCTCAAACATTTTTTTCCTTTGGTTTGACCACATGGAGTGGACTTGACTCCCCCAAAATATATATGACTTTACTCACAGCAGTAACAGCGGATGTATTATTGGTAGACACATGAAAATTATGCACACTTACATTAATAAATTCTCTTCGTTTTTACAAGAGATCACACAGATAATAAATTATGCAGTCTGGGAATCGTATAAAGTTCACGCTTGGACGGTAATAAAGCTGCTTACCATAAGTCACTACCTGTTCCCTGTTCCTACGAAATAAAGTTAATGTAAATATTAATAATGATTGTGCGTTAAATGAAAGATTCCTAAATATTTAACTTTTTTAGTCGCTACTACAATCTTTTTTGGCATGTCGTATATTAAGTTACGTGAAGTACAGAAGCGAAATGTGAAATGCAAAAAGTAGTAGCTTGGTGTACGAGGAACAAGGACAGTCAACTATACCAAGTCCAAAGTCATTTTGTTTGTGTGTGGTAGAAATGTGATAAGCTCGATGACACTCACCTTAAAGACTTATGATCCAAAAATGGAGACGATAAATCCAACAAAAGCAATTTATTTTTGTTGATGAAACAATTCTCCTGTCTAAAATTGAAAGTTAGAGCTACTTAAAGCTATACTTGGACTCACTGACACTGTCACAAAGAATCAAATTAGGATGTTAGATAGAATGTTTTTGCAAATTAAGTTGGGAGGTTTCGCATGTTCATCCTACACTAAAACTATCATTTCCCTTTCAAAGCTTAAGAGGAAGAAACCCTAAGTTTTTTCTTTGATTGTTTATGAAGATAGCTATTCGGTTAATTGTTTTCTGGTACACTTGTTAAATGAGTCGGATAGTGGAAATGATAAGTCCCACAATTAAACTTTGTCTGAAAAGTTTTGTTGAGTTTTAGAAGAACAGTTTTTAAATTTTATTATTTCTACAAAAATTAATGAGAAGAACTTTTTCACTTCTAATCACAAAAATTCATTCATTTTTACCTTAAAACTTTTAATTTTTATTAAAGTAAGCATGCATTCATAGCAGAACATTTCAAAATAGCGGATATGACGCGGGATGTTGTTGAAACTGTTTCTTTGTTGCTTTCCTTGAATGTAGCTGACAAAAAATGTATAGAAAATTCAAATTATTATAATTACCTCACGTGTGCATAAGCTTAAACTTGCGCACTTTTACTTTGCAATAAAACTTTAATGGCAATGGCACAATTAAAAGCGAGTTTCAGACAGGCCAGACGCGATGAAAAATTGGCCAAAAGTTTCTCTTTGGTAATCGATGTGAAATAAGTGTGGTCTCTTACATGGCACATAAATCATTAACGTAAAGCCTTTGATTTAAAATTTAGGAAGGACTCAATTACAGCATTTGTCAAAACTCAATTCGACGATTTAGCCATTGCATCTTTGTTCGATTAATGATCCAATTTCCTCCAAATTCTTAATCTTGGCATTAAAGCTTCATTACGAACTCTGGAGCTCAAGTTATCATACTCAATTTTTTTTCATTTCCAGTCAGCAGAACTAAACAAAATAACATACATTCAAAAAAGTAATAGTTTCAGCAAAGGAACTCCTCTACGTCTAAAATACTTTAATTTTTCAATAGTTCAGTTAAATGATTCTCATGTCAATTTACGCACTAAACTTCTCAATATGTCATTCATAGTGAAAACGAAATGAATATAAAATATTTGTGCTTTCCCAAGAAACCGCAAGAAACAGCGGACACTTTAGAAAAAAATGCAGATTTTTATGTGCATTCGGATACACCATTTAACACTTTTTCAGAATAAAAATAGTAACTCACCGCACCACCACCACCATCACCACGCACATTTAAATCGACAGAAACTTAACATAAAAATCTCACTACCTGTCCAATTTTTTCTCTGTTGATTCACGACTATTTAAGAGATTTTTTTCTACTTCTCAGGTGTGAGAGACACAGAAAATGAGACTTTTTTTCGAGAGACGAAATGAGAACTGGCTTCGCTTACCTCCACCAAAACCACGACTGCTTCCAACTTTTCTTTTATGAAGCAACAATGAAAAAGATGAACTGAGCTGAGCTAACAACAACAGGTAAGAAGGGATTTTTTTATGTTGCGTATCATCTCATCGTGCCACAGCTTTGTTCACTTCATGAGTTGCATGTGCTGCATTTTGTGGGGTGAGACGATGATACCTGTTGAAGGTAAGTATTTTTTTACCCCTCTCTACGCGCATGTACATACATACATCTCATGTCTGGTCTCAGGTAACTGCTGTTGCTGTTATCCTTCGTTTTTCACTCTTCTTCTTTCTGGCTTACCTAAGCAAAGAGACTTGCTTTAAAACTATTTATTTTGTAATGTAATGGCAATATTGAAGTGAAAGAAGTCTCGGGTATAAAAAACGCTAAAATGACGGGACGATGATGAAAAAACTCTTTAAGAGGGAACGGCGAGTCATTCTAAAAGTTTTTTTTTCAGGAGTGATACACCACTCCACCAAGCTTTATTTTCCTTCCTTCTGTGATGGTTATGGTATTACTCATCCTCATATCACTTTCTGAAATCAATCGAATCGCCTCTAGAAACTAGAAACTATGAAGGAACTATTGGCATCTTTACTTGACCGAACCGAATAGATGTACTTATCTATACCACGTCCACCCACTACATTTCTCTTCATCCCAATTAATTCTCTATCATTCTTCAATCGATTGAATAGATCATGATGACTTTTCAAACAGAAATAAGCCATCTGTTGTCGCAAACGATTACGCGCGCCACGTCATGAAGTAGGAGATTTTTTTAGCTAATTTACAATTTACACCAAAGAGTAACATTAACATTACCTAATAATTTTACATGTCCATCTGTTCCTCCTTCTACTCTTGGACTGACCGAAACAACTGTACCGCAGCAATCATATCATCTGAAGAAAAATATTGAAGTAATCCCTTGAAATTCATTCAGATCTCTTTTTAGTTTTTAGGACTCTTCTACAAAACCCATTTTAGATGGAACAACTGCCTGTAATCGCCTCCATCTGCAGTGTGTGCATTAAGAGTGCAGCTGACTCCTCAAGAAACGGTAAAAAATATTGACGAGGTCTGAAGTAAAGCTAAACTGAAGTATAATTATTATCAGGATGATCTTGATCACAAAGGAAAAGTCAAGTCAACTTCCGTCCCGCGTTTTTCATTTCCTGAAGAAAAAAACCTTGAGCATCTAATTTTTTTTACCAGATCATAATTCAAGATGTGATCTGAAAAAGTAAAAACTTTACTCAAAAAGCAAAAACAGAAGTCAACCAGTCAGAGTCAGAATTATGAGAGGCTCACGCAATGTACAGTATTATTTCCTCGTCAGACCAAACCAGGTTAATTGATGCTCCTCTCTTCTCGGATGAGATCTTCATCCTGTACCTATGAACACATTTCCATTGAATTTCATCTTTACGGAAGCATTTCTACATTGCATTGCATTTCATTTCATTGTACAGAATATATGTACAGAGGAATCATTAAATTCCTCTTTTCAATTTCATGGCTTGCTGAGAAAACACCGAGAGGAATTTCTGCCTCGGATTCTTCCCTAGCTCCTGTTTTGTTCTACAGATCATGAAGGAAAAACATGCAATGCAATATTTTTATGACGTGCAGAGGTTAAGGGTAAGCTACTTGCAAGATGAAGATGATTGTTTGAATCTCTTTTTTTCGCATAAAAAAGAGCGAAATTCCTGTCCGGCAAGCGAGGAGGAACAAGAACAAGAGGTCTCGAGGTAAAACAAAAGAATAAATTGAGCTCCTATCCGTATCTATCCGATCCTTCTTTTAGGAGAGGTGAACCAATAATAATGATGATAGCCACTACTGTTCCTCTTCATCTCGCAGACTTGCCGCAGTGATCAAGCCTCTATATTCTTTTCAGAGATTATTTACAAGAAAACAATACATAAATTAAAAGATAAACAATATACATTTAGATAAAACTAGGAGGCGCACAAACTGCAAGACAATTCATCCATCAAAGCCATTTTCAACTCAGTTGATTTACCTAAAAATTGAATGAGATTCTATGGATTTGAAAGAAAAAATGAAGCAGCGCAGCGCATTTGCCAATCTATTTAAGAAACTTGATTTCTTCATACCACATAATATCTTAAAAGTTTACTTTTCACATTTGGATATATTATTTTTTCTTGATTTCCCACTTCAACTTTAACGTATGTAGTATTTATCTTTATATTTTTCTATTGTAATTCAATGCATTAACGAGGGGAGGTTGGATGGAGAAGAAGAGATATGATAATGGCAAGAATCGAAAAATTACCTATTTCGATTCTTTCCTGGTGCGCATGAATCTCAATCCCATCCCAGTCCATTTTTGCCACTTTTATATTCGAAAAAAAGAAGATCGTCTTGACTTGAGCCAACCTTGATTGTGAGTCGTCGAGTGCTCAAGATATCTCAGAAGAGAAGAATTCATTTGAATATTTTTAAAAGGTTGAACAAGTTGCGAAAAAGATGGATGTGGCTCCTGGTCCTGTGCACTTTTGTTGTTTCCCTTAATTCACTTCACTCTCCTTTTCATCTTCTTCTAGATATTCTAGAAGTGAAGTAACAAGCCTATAAAACAATCCAGCGCGGTAATAAACAGCAGCTGATAATAAAGGCTGAAAGGAGGAGGTGGAGAAGGCATCCCTGTCTTGAATTTGAAGAGATTGGATAACATAACCTTGATGATTGTATTGTGATGATGATGACGAAGACGATGTTGATGTGTAAAATAAAACGCGTAATGCTTCGTTCTGAATTAGGTACCCTCGAAAAAACTAAAAATCGCGAAGTTTATAAGAAAATAGGTTGGGTCCAGTCACTCTACTCGTAGAAGTCTGCCTCGCAATCTCGCATTCATTTCAGGACATCAACAATTTTTTTCCCGATTCAATACAATACATGTGACTTTTAGTTAATTCGGATTTGTGGAGGAAAAGGTCGAAGACCAAAAAGGCAATGCTGTTGCTGGTCCAACGATATAAAAAATATATTTTCGAGGAGTAGTCAGTCGTAGTCAATCATATTTGTATTTGATGTAATATGGGGATAATCTATTGGATCACATCATAGTAATAACGTCTGCATGTCCAAAATTTTTATATTACAGCAATTTCTCCAATTTTCGACAACCCATAATTTGCCGTTCTCGGAATGTGATTCAGAAAAGGAGAAAAAACAATATTGAGAAGGAAAATGGATTGTGATAGGGTATCCATTAAATTTGATTGATAAATATCCAGTAACATGCATCATCGATGAGATTAAGATGAACAGGTAATCCGCTTCACGAAAAACAATCAGCGTTCCATAGTATGCATTGCAGAAAAAAAACAAATTCAGACTTCGTTTTTTAACTTCGTGCTTTTGTCGTAATTTGAAAATTCTCCTCGTAAAGTACAACATTGATCAGTTTGGCTTGGCAGAGGAAGGAAATAATATTGTGATAGCGCGAGATTCAATTACTTCTGACTACGATTTAAAGAATTTTTTTTCGTTCAAGCCTCTACCTCGAGCTTGCTCATAAGTAGTTTTTTGCTCCGATAATCTTCAACCAGTTTTCAAAGGCTTGTTTACCAATTTCAGGCAATACCACTGCGTAATGGTGATAATATAATCTAATGGAGGTCTAAATTGAATTACTTCTTGACATTTTCATTTTGTTTATGAGAGGAAAAAATATTTGTGATGAGTATAGAGCTATCTTGCTTGCATACAAAAATTGTCGGTCAACCTTTTCTTTCTGAAAATGGCACGAACGAAATTCTTTTATTCGGTGGGAATCGGAATCAGCTAATTGATAATGGAGAGCAAATGTAAAGATGAAATTTATTGTTGTAAAATTGCTTTTTAGGGATCAACATTCCTTAAAATCATAAGAAGAAGATTTAAGAAGAGATATATTGGGGCATGTACATTTTGCATGCATGTCGCATGCCTTATTTACGAGACTCGGCTTCTGTTATCTGTGATAGGTCTAATTGGAATTTGACATGATTGAATATTATGCTTATCTGCAAAATGGAAATATGTTTTTCTTTTGTACTACGGTACCGACTTCGACTACATTTCTTGAATGAATAGCATGAATGTATGAACTTCTTTCGGCAAAATTGATTCTCCAAGGAAAAGCACAAAAGTGAAATCACTACAGTCTTTATACAGTAGCTACAATGTATGACGAATTCAAGAAAATCAGGGCGAATTTTTCATGGGAGATTGTCACAGCCCGTGGTTTACATTCAATTTACCACACGTCACGCGCTCAGAACGAGAAATCATGTGCCTCTTGTTATAACTCTCAGAAGTAAAATGTTCCTCACTATTTGCTTTACTGTGGTAAGTAACAACAGCAACTAATTAATGGGTATGCTAGGTGCTAGGTATGTAGCAGTAGCAAAGGAAGATGTGACTCATTTTCATATTATGTATTTAAAAAGTCGAAGCAACTTCATCAATGACGCTGATTAGCTTAAAAACATAAATGAACGGTTATATCGTTATGCTTTCTCTTATGATTTGCTCCTGTAGGCTTCGTGCGGTTTTCATGGCACGAGACAATAAGACACATATACCACAAGAACACGAAGGCACTCTTCGGCAATTGATTTGACTAAACAAATTAACGATGAGACGAGGGCCTACTAAAAGTTTATGTACCTACTTACCTATGCATAAAAAATGGGACGAAGATAAATAATTTCTTTGAAAGTCTCTCGCATGCTTCCTGTCATCTAAGCTTAATTGCTACGGATTGTAATTAGCACATAATGTCTGTTCTGCGAACATGAAGTCTCAAAAAATCTTAATTCCTCCTCTGCCTTATCTTAATCGACCCATATCCATATATGTGCTTAAAAGAGGGTCTTAATTCTAAGTCTACGCAGATACATATAGATATGCATAGTAAATTAATTCAGATTGTTCAAATATATTATGGGCTGTATGCGAGTCCCTTGCGAGTCCCTATCTTATCAAATCATCATTTGAATTTTTTTTGTTGTGACAGAGGGAAATGCATACCTAATATCTAAAACCAAAGTACATATGATCTCCAATAATTTTGGCCGTTTTCCCAAAATGAACTTCAGATATAAGAATACTTTCTGATTGAATTTAGAGGCCCGAAATAACTAAAGAATTTCTTGAATCTGGTCAAATATTTCGCACGTTATTTAAGTGGTTTAAAAGCTTGAACTGTAACAATGTCTGTCACCGTTGAGTTGAAAAGCAGAATTACTCGAACCTATTCCGCCACAATGACACTTTATCGAGTAGAGAGGGAGGTAGTTTCAGATGATAAACCGCCGGAAAGAAGCCGCCATAATTATAGTGGAAGCTGGCATTGTGTTAGGTATCCAGCTACAATGATATTTGTATATTATATATGCAATTACAAATAAACTTAATACTTAATTACCTTTACATGTGAATCAAATGACTAGTTTGGGATTTTGTTTTGATTTCAAGTCTCATGACGAGCCGTGACGTGTACCTGACGCATTTGGAATTTTTTGGTCCGGCGGAAGAGGAGGTTGCGCAATACAGAGTTTCCACCTGGATATGCAGAGATGTGTCCGAGTCCATGTGTTGTCTTTGTCCCACAACGTTCCGAAGTGAGACTCTATCTCCACAGCATGAGGATCCAGAGCCTGTGACTGCTGAAAAGGGGACAAAGTTCATCGTTCCACTCAATGATCCTTGTAGGATTAGAGCAAATGAGTGGGTCAACATCAAATTCACCCTGAATGTAAGCACTAATTTATAACCTATGCTATTTGAGTGCTAAATTTCATCATCAACTTTTAACATAGGGGCCCGACACGGAGCGAATGAAGAAAATGCGAACTCTTCAGAGAGTTCAAATCGACGATGGTTCCAAGGTTGACTTTAACTTTTCGTGGGGATCCGGACAATTATCTGCTGTAATTTTTACTGAGGACTGAATGCATCAAAGTAAATATTGCATTAAGTGTGAATGAAACTTCAATTAAATTAAAAATCTAAATGCCTGCTCAAATGTGTTAAATGACGCTCGTGTGCCTAAATACAAAATATTCCGAGAAAATTAACTATCCATGCTAATGTTCATAAGAAGATTGTAAGTTGAATAAAGAGAAGCTTGTTGTACCATATAATGTCCGTAATTCCGTAATTCGATACAACATTGACATCTTTGAAAAAGATTTTGTTATACAGTTTCATGAATACGATGAGGTCGTAATTGTAGGCACATGATCATTTAAAAAGTATTGAATAGAATCCCTTCTTCTTGTTTTAAATACATGAGTCTATCAAGTCATCAACATGCCATTACTTTCGCTTATTATTAACCCTTCCGCCCTATTCGTTGAAAGAAGAAAGGGAAATATGTACAAAGTACATGCTGGTGTATTTGCCTTTCGCAAATTATGTCGCGATGTGCCTATCTGACTCCAACATCATGCTTCGTCTGTTCCGGATTTCCAGAGAAATGTCTATTCCAC
>JAHZNI010000836.1:0-12357 GCA_027744415.1 Seira ritae
AAACGAAAATGTCCTCACGGATATATCTTCAAAATCATCTCTCACCTTATCAATAACTTTTTTATGTGTAGGGAGAGAACACCAATTATTCCCATTCTTACTCCCACCACCACCACCACCGCCTTCATCATCCCCAGCAGTTGTAGTAGGAACCTCCTTAACCTTGAGCACATCCTGAATACTACTCCCAATCACTAGGATCTTCTTAGTGGACCCCTCGCTCACGCCTAAATCCTTCAGCAAACTCTCGTCCTTCGCTATGCCTTTCAGCAGTACTTTCTGGAGGTTAGGGTCGACTCCAGTGTGGTCCTCGATCATTTTCTTCAGCTGCAGTACAGTCATCGACGGGGATATCTGCAACGGGATAGGTTTCTTGTTGTACATCACTTGGACTTGGAAGGTGGGCTCTTCTGCAGGTTTACTCTCCTCTCCATCATCATCAGGTGGGTGGTCAGGTGGTAACGATTCGTTGTTATTTGTTGGTTCTTCTTCAGGCTGATCAGTCCCGTTCAGTTTCTGCTTTTTTGAAGAGTCCTCCTCCTCTTCCACTGACACTGGGGTTTGGTGTTTTGGAGGAGTCGGGGAAGTACTCGAGTTGTTTGTCGTCGTTTGTGTATCAGCGTCACCCATTTTATAATTTTTCTATGATGAATTTACAAAAAAAAACTATTATGTTGGCTCTACCACTAGAAAAGTCAGGATAATGATAAAAGAAAAATCTCTTGACTGGATCCAGGATAGTTGAATTACGGGCTCAATTTCAGGACTTTTGTGGGGTGTCTTGAGACAAACGAAAACATATAATCGAGTGCAAACAACTGATTGTTGTTGTTGGGGTCAGCTGAATATTTTTGGACGTCGTCGTCGATCAAGTAAACAAATCATGTGAATTACTAAAGTGCTTTGACCCCTACTCAAAGAGTAAATAATGATGATTGTGAGAAGGTGATTGATTGTGCCAACAAGAAATGGACCGCTTGACCCTCACGTCACTGATCCTGTTCACGATCGCCAATGTATTCGCAGTCGTCAGTCTAATCAAACCTGACTGGATCGTTACGAATGTTGGAGGTTTGGATAAGACACGATCGCCAATGTATTCGCAGTCGTCAGTCTAATCAAACCTGACTGGATCGTTACGAATGTTGGAGGTCGATAAGACAAATTATGCATTAAGAAAACTCTGTATTAATTAACTGCAAAAGTTCCAAGGATAGGATTTTACATCGTTTGATTTTTTTTAAATTAGGTGACACCCGCATCGGCCTGATGCAAGAATGCCTCACAATTCACAAGCGCCAGATAACATGCATCCCACCTCCTACCCTCCCAATCGAATGGTGCGTCGTGCTCCTCTGCATCTTCATTGGGTGTGTTGGGATAACCACCACGATAGTCTTACTTGCAGTCAGTAACTGGGAAAGGAGCGTGTTGGCTCACGCGAGATGGATCGGATTCTTCTCAATGATCTTATTTTGTGTGGCTGCTGTGGTCTTTCCTATTGGATTCAGGATTCCTCAGATCGGGGGTGAACCTTACCAGCTTCCAAATAGTTATAATGTGGGTGTATCGTACATTAGCTTTATATTAGCGCTGTGGGTGACTGTCATTAGCGAGCTGTTTGTTGGGAAAGTTTGTTTGCCGCATTTGTAAGGGAAATGTTTTTTTAACTTATTATTAGTCATTTTTGATCTGACTAATGTTCGCATATTTCGTTCGGTATATGATTATTCTGATAAAATGACTTCGCAGGAAAATATTTAAATGTATACTTCATACTTTAACCATGTAGTTTAATGAGGTTAGATTTTTAGATTTGTGGGATTTTTTTTGTAATAATAAGTGACTCCGCCAGAATTAAAATCGTTTGTAAAACTACTTCGTGATTGTAATCTGTTTCTTTGTTTACGTTTTTGTTTACATACTATCGGATGTAGTTCACCCGATGGATTAGAGTTTGGGTCCGAGTTTGCGTAAATAATTTTTATTTACAATGTATCAGGCACGTCGGCATTCGAGCCATTTTCAAATGCCTGCTTTCAAATTTTTATCAGGAACGTCCGCACACCGTACTGACCGATAAAGTTGCTGCAGCCATTCATTGTCATTCAGTTTTCGTTTAAGTGAGTCCCTGGTTACATCTTACATATTATGGACTTGATTTAGAATTCAGATTGAACTTTCGTCAGGCACGTCGGCACTCATCCGTTCCCAGAGCAATCTTTTAACTGCGTTCACTTTTCAGAACCGTCTAGTGAATACATACAGTGAATAAACGTCTAGAGTGTACTACATAAGTAATCAGCGGTAAAGAAAGAAAGGACAATAATTATATTGAAATGATGGTAATGAACGCCGCCACGACTTAACAACGGGAATGAATTAAATGCTACCCCAATTCTATTTCCCAAGAGCATGTATGAATTCGCGTTGTTTTATAGCATGTATGCATTCATGAGATTATACATATATGCCAGTGATTCTTTCAATTTCAAACTCAAAGCAGAGGAATGGACATGCCTTGTTTAATAAATTCAAGCAAACTGCTTCCCAATGCAATTAGTAGGACTTTTTTTCTGGAAATTATGTTTTTTATTTCATCTGATAACAGTGTTACTGGTGACCACACTACTCGATTGAGTCGAAGATGAAGACGACGACGACGAGCTAAGGAGCGATGATAGTGGCGTGCTTATGTTGGCTAGTGTGCTTCCGTTACGCTTCTTTACCAGTTGGGAACAGGCTGGAAAGGAAACAAAGGGTGGTGTTAACATATTTCTTGTTAAAATAAGAGTGCAAAATATTTTTCTAAAATAATCCCTCACTAAAAACATCTCTCGGGTTCAACTCTGTCCGGAGTACGTGGTCTAGCACACTAACCCACTTGTCACGTTCCGACTGAGCCTCCGCTGCTAGGATGAATGTTCTGCAGAAAAAAGTAAAGATGCATTGTTCTTACACGATGCACAAGAATGCTGCTTGCAAAAACGCTAAATCCTTTATTGCATCCTCTTCTGATGGCTAAAAAGAATGGATAGTAATTATAATCCTGATTCCTCACCTGTACGGCGTGTGCAAACTCATCATCCACCGCTGCGGATCCATCTTATCATCCCCAAACCCACCAACACTGACCTTATACCCACTCAGATTCAGATTATGCGCTTTAATCTCATTGACACCGTACATCTTACAAGCACACGCGACGCAGTGCTCCATCGCCCGCTGGTCGACGAACGGGTCGGGTGAGCTCGTTCCCAGGAAAATCTCGCCTTTTGGGTACGCGTCTAACGGTTCGATGTGGTACATCAGCTTCCGGTTTTGCAGCGTGAACCAGCGGCGTCGGTGAGCGTAGGATGGGGAAGGGCCTGCTTTCCACAGGAAGCCTTCGTGGAGAGGGTCTTGGGGGAGCAACGAGAGGAGCTGTGAAATTAAGTAAACTTATTTTTTTAAGAATTGAAATTCAATGAGTTTCAGTTCTTATGACTCTAAAATGGAGTAAATTTGGTCGGATTTTTTGGTTTTAGAATAAATACCCAATAATACAAACGTATATTCCTCAAGATTTTTTCAAAAAATAGTTCAAATTGCCCCGTACTTCCAAACACATGCATGAATACAAGTTTTAGTGTCCAATTTTTATATCCGCATACAATATTTTCCCCTTATTGTCTATTTGAACTTTAGTTATGAATGATTATGACTGAACAATCACGCAAGATTTCATATTATTCTTAATCAATGAACAAAAGGCCTAGATCCAAAATCACAAAAAACAGAAGACAATCAAAATGAATTCAAAGGTTCTGATGGACTTTTCAAGATTTCCCTATTTTGTCAATTGTGAGTGCACACATGATTAAGATGACAAAATTACATAAAAATATCAAGATTCTTGAAATGAAAATCACATGACCAATAAATCAATAAACCAATGAAATCACAGAAAAGACGACTTGTAAATCTCAACTCACCACCGCCTCGTGGACAAACAGGTTGGAGCAACTAGCCTTCAAAGCCCCATACTTGCCAATCCTGAGCGCATGATACCACTGCAAAACCAACTCCATATCATCATGACTAACATAAATATGTCTTGTGCTCCCATCCTTCAGGTAACTGAGCTGGAGGCAGTAAGGCTTCCCACTTTTCGCAGGACACAAACTGACGTCGAGGTCGACCAGCCTGATGACAGCTTTCGGATGACTCTTTTCCTTGACATAATACCGGAGGGTAGTGGGGTCAAGTACGAACCTCCGTGGGAAGTAGCGGGGGTCTTCTCTTCCCTTTTTCATGAGGAATGAGTCCATGATTCCGAGGAGGTAAGGGCGGAGTGGCTGTTGGCTGGAGGATGAGTCCTCGTCGGCGATGAACTCTTCGCGGGTGTACTTGGAGGTTATCCAGTGGTCAAGGAGGGGCCTTACACAGTCATGATAAACCTATTTAGTCTTCAATTTTAATTGAACTTGGAATGCTATAGTGTCTCGGAAACTCACTGTGGATCGGGTGGAGCAACAGCACTGTTATTAGGATTGTTGGCGGTCATCAGCATCATTGGTCTCCTGAATCCAGGCGGAACTCTGGCTTCGTACTTTGCCTTAGCAAGTATGTTGCCCACTTGTTTTAACCGCTCGACCTGGGAGGGAATGTATTCATGGATAAATGATTCGGACACGTTTAAACATTTTTCTTACATGGATAAAATATGTTTTTACAAACATTCGAGCCCATTTAATTCATGTCCATTTATATCCATGTCCATCATGGATATAAATTCATAGCTTTAATATTTACATGTAAAAACATATTTTATCCATGTAAAAATTGTTCTTAGATGTTCACTGACTTGGCTATCTTCCCAATGATCCAGCTGTAAGTGCTTCGTTTTTGAAATATGCGTTCCGATTTGATGGTGAATGAGTGTGCAGCGGGTGCACAAAAATATTCCGATGTTGTACGAGGCGTACTCCACCTCTGGAAATTGGGTTGAATTTGAATATTTAACATTTGAATATTGATATATTTAACATTACTGATGAAAATACATTATTATGCGTGTATTACCTCTACTGCCGCAATCAGCACACTGACTATTGCCCGGTCTCTTGACCAATTCGGACAAGATTTTAATATTGCGTTGCTCCATATTTATTTTTTCACAACAATTTTAAAACTAATTCAAAATTGAATCAACATTGTTTGATTTCACTGCAAACTGTGTAGTTGAAATGCAACAACGACATTCTCTCTCTGGATAAAATTTAATATCCATACATTTTTTTTACACATGAGGAAAAAACACGTTTATATCCAAAACGTCTTTAAGGTTTTAATTCACTTTTTGAATGAACTAAAAAAAATGTAAACAAATAAAAACTTTTTTTTGTTTTGTCTCCCTCAAAAAATATAAGAGTACGCAGTTAGTACGTTTACGTTTTTTTTTCGGTAGTACGTCGTAGTAAAAAATACTACAATTTTTTTTTGCCAGCGATTATTGAAATGAATGAATAGATATAAAAGTTATAAAGCAACATTGTGTTTATATATAGGTTTATGAATGAAAATGTGAAAGAAAGTACGTTATAAAAGTGTATACGCGTATTATTTTTGCTGGTTTGTTTACGCTAGAGATATATGTAGATACATTTTTTCCGTACTACTCTCTCTCTAGACAGGGTTGTTCGTAAACAACTGATGATGATGGTGATGATGTGTGGGATGGATAATTGTGTCCGTTCTTTATGCGTTCATTTCATGCAAAAGTTCTTATGAACAAAAATGTTTCTTTGAAATTCGGTTAAAAAAGTTGTTTATTTCACCTTAACTATTGCATTTATTTCGAAGTGATTGAATTGTAAAGATGACATACGCATACACAGATTCACATGCACATACGCATACACAGATACGCTGCAGACTGCGGCATTCCAGAAAGCCTCTCTCTCTCTCTGAGCCACGTTATCCATTGCACTTCGGATTCACGCATGAAGAAACTGAAAAAAGCACTTTGCTTTTCTCCTGTGCATGCAGACCAGTAGACTGTTTTGTACTAAAAAGTAAAAACTAATGTGTATCTCCCGATTTTTTCAAATAATTTTAGTCCATTAGGTTTTAAATTTACAAATTATTAATTGTTTTAGACGATTTAGGCCATTATTCAAAAAGCGAAACTTTCCCTACAAATATCCCACACGCATGTTTGATGTTCTTTTCCACCGTTGTTGCATTGATTATATTTTCTAGCTCTTCCTGTTACATACTTTTCACACATTCACTCGACGTGCTTTATGAACAACCCGTCTAGTCATTTTTTTTTTCGTGTGTCCAAATAAATAAATACCGAGAAGGTTTATGCTGCGTTTTGTTTCAACCCTTTTCACAAAAGAGATGATGCGTTTTTAGAGCAAAAAAGGTTTTGTCATGCAAAAAAAAGTGTAAAAAATAACTTCATTAAAAATAATAATAAAAATAATAATTCCATAAAAATAATATTTTAATTGAGAAAATATAACAAAAAAAAGATGCAACAAGATTTTAAAAAAAACACAGTTAAAAAAAACTAAACAGTTCAATCCTTCATAGGTATCCCACTCTCCGTCAAATTGTTTTTCAAATCATTAATCTCCTTTTCCAACCCAAATATATCGTTCAACAGTCCTTGAGGTGGCAGGTCGTCATCATCCAGCAACGAAAACTTTGGAGTAGTCGATTTAATCGTAGAGCTGGATTTAGTAGTGTCGGAACTAGTCGTGGTGGTGGTTGTAGTACTACTGTTCCCCACTTCCCTCCCTCCCCTCTGCATCATCATCAACTCAGAAGCAGCAGCAGCGAGGGCACTCAACGCCAACGCATCTTCGTCCTCGTCGATCTTGGCATAGCCTCCAGCTCTCACGCCAGAGTCTCCAGCGTTGTACTTCACGTAGATCTCTGAATTGGGGGTTGTCGATGGGGCTTGATAACCACCTCCGTCAATCTCTATTGCGGAGTCATCGGTACTGGCGGTGGAAGGTGTTGTTTTGGCTGCATTCTCGTGGGCTCGGATTAGGAAGTTCGGGGCTAGGGCTTGGGCTAGCTCCAGTTTGGCGTTGACGCCTTCTTGGGTCTGCAAAAGAGACATATAATCAAAAAGATACGTAATTTAAGTGTTTAAGTCATCCTAAAGAAATATGTGTCGCAGATGACCTTGATAATTGAGAAAAAAAGGTGAATTCTCAAATAGCCCCGAATGTAATAATAATAGCCCCTTAATAGCTTTGTTTCACTCACCCACTCCACCTTATCAAAAAGATCCTCGCTTAACCCATTCGCCAAGTTCCTCCCAACCATCACAAATCGATTAAAGGGACGAACCAGCAATCCAGACTCCCCAAGACTCCTCAATGCACTCGTACCCCTAACCAAAGCATTGATCGTAAAGTTGCTTCCATTGGAAAGTAGTCTCGTCCCCACTCTCGCTCCAGTTTGAGCACCTCTCGTAGCCACGTCGAGCAACGAAATCACGACACTGTATAATCCAGAAACTGTAGAAGACAGCCTCGTTACTGCTTGAAGCAAGAACCTGATCAAATTGGTCATCTTGATCCTTAGGTTCTTAACCAAGCTCCTGTAAGACCGACTGACATATTCTCGGCCATTCCTTAAATATCTGTTCAGCTGTGAGCCTAGGTCAGGGAAGTTCTCTCTCGCTCGCATCCTAGCTTCCCTCAAGGGCCCGAAAGTCTCGTTCGCGTTGGATGTAAGCAGCGATACTAAATCTGTTGCAAGTGTCCCTAGCCCTTCAAGCGATGAGACCAACACTGGTGCGGAATCTTCTCCACCACCCAGCGACTTTATGAATGCTTGGCGTCGTTCCTCTAACTCTTCCGGTGATGGCGTTGTTGACGTATGGCGTTTGTGGGAACCTGCTTCATGGTGGTCGTCTCCATCGATAATTATCGGGGAATCGTCACTCGACGATGCTGATTCTCCAGGTGAGTCAGGGATTATTCTCAGGGCTAGTGGGGATGGTGGTGGGGATGATGTAGTGGACGATGATGTTGTTGTTGTGGTTGAGTTTGACTCTGTTTCTTCAGGGATGGGATGGGGCAACGTGAGATTCACTGCCAGGAGGAGAACAATTATTCGGTGCATTTTGAAATAATTTAAGTTGCGTTGTTCGACTAATTAATTTCTATATTTCATATTTCGTTCACTTGAAAATTTTTATAACCACTCCGTAATTGAACACTAAAACGCAATTTCTTTAAAGCCGATCCAGTGAAAATGTCCGTCCACTTCAACTCGTCTCCACAAACTCCGTCGTGGAACTTGACTGTTTGATCCTATTAAAGCGTTTTAAATTTTTTCTCACCAAACAAGAAACTGCAATTAATTTGAATAGTTTAATGTCCACTCTAAAATGTCCATGAGGGCGTTTGTCAACTTTCATGGGGTGACTGCAGCAGTAGAATTTTTTTTCTTGGGCTATAACGATCGATGTAATATGATTCAAGATGCATTTTCTAAAAGTCGATTTCGAAACTTTTTACCTAAATACATTGGATGCAGTTATGATGTGGAACAAAATATACAGGTCATCGTTATAAAAAAAATATCATTAGAATCCAACGAAGATGTACATGTATGTTCCTTTATTAAATTACTGTACACGAGGGTCTGTAAAATGCAATTCTCGTGGAAAAAAAATGAACGAGGAAAAATGTGTATAAAATTCTATGGGATGTAATGAAGTGTGTCTTTTGTATATACCTACCTAATTTGTTCTTATCGTTTTTCCATAAGGTAAAAATATTATTTTTTTGAATAATAATTATATTTTTCATCTCCGTGATTATGTAATATTCAACTGGTTTGTTGACTCGCGTGGATAATGAAAAGTGCATTCAACTATACTATACATTACTTTATTGCCGCGAGTGCGGTGTTGGTGAGCCGGTCAGAAAAAATTTTTTTAGTATGATGATGTGCTGTGCTATACAGCAATGATCATCCTTTTTGGTTTTTCGATCTAGATTCAACTTATTTGGGTTCAAAAAATATTTCATGTTGTGTAATCTTGAACTGAATGCGTACTTCTTCTTGTCCCATTTTTATAGGAATACGCGGAAGTAGTAAGTAGCATTTTTTTTTCTTGGCAAGAATGACAAATCGAATGATAATAATGTGGTATGCATAGTATGAATCGTTTTTAAAAGGTTAAAATAATAAAACTACGAAGAACTTGAAGTTGGTTGGAACAGTAAAAAACGAGTTCACGCCAATTACACAAGTTGCAATTAAATGGAGGTTTTGTGGAGAAGGGCAAAAAAATTTTATGACAGAGGTGGGATTCGAACCCACGCCCTCATTCGAGGATTAGAAGTCTCAGACACTGGAGTACAGTGCAAGCTTTCGCTTGAGTCTAACGCGTTAGACCGCTCCGCCACTCTGTCATGTGTTGAGGAGGTAGGGCTTGGAGCTTGTAGTTTTGCTAGTCGTGGGGCTATATGTGCTTTGAAGCCTGAGTTGGGGAATACATTATTCTGATACTCTCTCTTCCTCAGCTTTGAGCTCTATTCTTTCGTTGCTGCTTCCATTTCTGGCTGGATTGGACTTGCGAATGCTCTCTGCTGGAAAATGCATTTTTTGTTTTGCATGCATGCGTGAAATGAATATGCACATCGCGCAGAGGCGTTATGCATATTAGACGATGGAATTCATGATATCAATCAGATCACGGCTGGCATCGACAGAAACCTAACCGTTTCAGAATCGTTTCAGAAACCTAATTCGACATCTTGTTTTGAGCTGTCCTTTCATAGTCACCAAAAATTTTAAAATTAGTTGATAATTTATGAAAAATCCGTTTCTTAATTAACGTAAAGTTAATTTTGTAACGAATATATTTATTGAGCGGTTCTCGTTCAATTATACTACACAGTGATATCTTTCTAAAATCATGACAAAATATTGACATTGAAATCAGTTAATGATTGTTTCTCAATGATTAAGAGAAAGTCCGAGATAACATTCTCCTAAAAAATAATTGCTTCATTGATGGACCTCATTTGAATTAAGTTATGTGACTGATAAGTTGTCTTGTAATGTTCGAATTCCAATTTAAAATGTACACAGCTCGTTTTATATGCAACACATACTACTCATAAATAACATATTATATGCATGAATCCTATGCATGCCAATCGAAAATTTTTTTGCCTATGAATCATGTTCTCATGAAATGCATGATAATTATTAGCTTTAAAATAATCCACATCTTTTTTACTTTTTCAATTATGCACGGTTTAGTTTATTCCACATTTATTATGTACAGCCTTATAACGTGTACACTAAAAACTATTTTTTTTAATCAACTTTCATGTACACGATATATATATATTTTATGTACAAGTTTAAAAAATAAATTAAAACTCGGTAAATAATAAAAAGTACAAAAAAAACAAACAATTGTTTAAGTAGTGTTTGGCAAAAATTTTTCCATAAAAGTAATGTTTTTATGAAGCACCACGTTTCAAATTACTTTTTTTTCTGATTTAAAACTTGACACCACGTTCGAGAAAATCTTAAAATTACGATTAATTAAAACACTATAAATATTCATAATATGCTTTTAACTTTTGTGTTTACTCTTCTTACTCCCCCCAAGAGGATCGAAATTATCATCGTCATCATCGTCCTCGTCACTGCTCCCCGCCTTATCAAAGAGCAACTTCTCGTTCTCCCGTCTCTTTTTACTAACACTATTAGTATTACTATTATTATTACCTAAATTAATATCAGCTTGCAGGTCAATAAGCGGGTTAGCATTCAGCGTGAGGAACTGGAGCGGTGGCGCATTGCTGCTGTCAACTGCACCGTTGCTTCTGGGGGTTGTTGAAGGTGTGATTATCGATGTTGTTGGGGTTGATACCGTAGTTGATTGTTGATGGTGAAGCGCGGCTGGAGAGGGTCGGAGTGCTGGGGCTGCGGATGCTGATGACATGGTGCTGTTGTGGTAGGATGATGAGGATGGGTCGTCGTCGTCGTGGGTGTTGGTGTTCTGGTTGTGGTGATGGTGTGGGGATGATGTACTAGGGCCTGTATGGGGGGAAAGTAAGACTAATTATTTTTTCGACGAGGATTTTTTTTGCAGATGCTTTTCATGCAAAATGATTAAATGACTACATACGGGGTTTTCATAGTGCTATGGGCATGCCAAAATATAAAATGGTCACCAAACTACTAAGAACTACTTGTAATGATTCAAACCCACCCAAATATATACACTGATATAATACATCGACAATTTTATTTTCTTAAAAAACGAAAACAATTTCAGTCTTGACTATCTTGCGGTCCACCGGCTGCATGTGTAAACAAACCATACCATTACCGTAAAACAAATACCAAATCAGTGAACTATATACAGTTCGGCCAACAAGAAATTCAAATTGAATCCTCACCCGATGAGTACTGTGTATACTGCTGGTACTGTGGATGAAAGTTATGTATAGCATCCGTCATGATATCCCTCGGATTCATCGTTTCTTTCAAACTGCTCGAGATACTCTGCATCGTGACTGACCGAATATCCCTCGGGTTCATCGTTTCTTTCAAACTGCTCGAGATACTCTGCATCGTGACTGACCGTCCAGGACCACTCGCTCCAGGGCTGCTTCCGCTCATTATCGCTCCGGATGATGAGACGCATGAGCCGGAGTAGACCTATATTGGAAGGAGATCATTTTTCAGAACGGGCTATAAATTAATTTGGAGAATAAGTTCAACACTCACGCTGACAGGAAACGCCAATTTCAAAGCAATGGCAGCGAAGCACATTTCAATACAGATGAGGAAGTTCTGATATCCAGCTGCGACTGTACCGGTCGGGAGTTTCCTTCCATCTCCGTCGTACAATGGGCCGATCATTTCCGCTTTTTCCAAAATTGCCAACAGCACTCCTGCAATCATTCAAGGATTTTTTTTAAAGGAAATCACGAAATTAAAAAATAGATTTGAATATATTATGCTTGATACCTTGCCAAAAAGACAAGAAGATGACCGATTTGATCGTAAAGAATTTTAGCACAGGGTCGAATGGAGTGAGGAGGTCACGGGTGGAAAAGTAGAAGAGAAACAATCCATATAATGCCAGAGATACGGACACGTTGTCTACAAACAGTTGTTGCAATAATTTTTAGACCAAGATTTTCACGTGAATATAAAGTTAAATAAAGTAGCTAGAAATTTGTGACTCACAAATCATCGTGATGTACAGGTAGCCAGTATTTGGACTGCGGAGAAAATAACAATTAATTTAACAACTTATCGCTTAAATGAAGAGAGAAATGAAATGTGGCTGTACCTCCATGATAGCCA
>JAHZNI010000837.1:0-15667 GCA_027744415.1 Seira ritae
TACCACTGACAGCAGGAAAACATAAGTATCTTCGCATAGCTTACGCATAGCGAGATCCTAATAATCAAGATCAAGGTCAACTGGGGCAATGTGAAACTCTCTAAAGCATATTTAATTTTTTTTCACACACACAAAATATAATGAATAATTAAGACCTTCCTTTTTATTTTGAGCTTAAAAATATTTTACCAGGCTGTCGTGCGAATGCAGCTTGAGTTGATAGCCTTGCAGCAGGTCCTTGTTGAGATTGATGTCATGCAGCGCCATTTGCGCTGCGGGCTCACAAGCCTGTCCTCCTTGCCATCCTCCCGTGCCATTTATGGGAAAGATGCCTCCAATGTGGAGCTCCTTCCTCTTCCCCACTGCAGTAGGAATCCCAGGTGCGAGGAATAAGATGCCCAGCCATAGATCACAGGTTAAAAGGTAATACAAGGTGAATGTGAACACAGAATAACGACTTTTATAATTTGGCTTTGCTTCTCTCCTCCCTGAGTATTTAAACGGCTGGTCTCCCATCATTAGATTTTCTTAAGTGAAATCCTCGAATGAAATAGGAGGCATGATAAACACTTTAAATCTAACTTTCATTACTTCTCACCCAACATTGTTTAATTAATTTCCACAATGAAATTGTATGCATTAAAATTTCAAGAATTTTCAACAACAGCAACTGTGATCCCACAGGAATAAATGTGATATAAAAATGTATAGCGAATTCGATATGAGGATATCCTTCTTTTTCCTCAAAACCTTAACCTACGCACATGTCTCAAGACCGACTCCCACTCCCGGAGGCTTTCGTTGAGTACGGTTATAGGTAAGCTAAGCTATAGCCATAGCCATTGCATTTCCAACGACGTTTTAAGCTTGGAGCTTTGCAAGCGAAGCGAGTTTTGCAAAAAGCAAGTGAAATGAAAAAGGAAGCTTAGCTTTCCGATCGATGAAACTGTGCGGAGTGTGGAGTGCATTGTGGTGGAGTCGAGGCTCGAGCTCATCAAAAATGTAAAATGTGTATGAACAATATGGACAGAAGGCAGAAAAGCTTTTTTAAAAAAATGAAAACAAACAAAGCGAGCGTCAAAATGACATGAATGATCTGCTTTGACATAGATGAAATTAGTCTTGTTTCATTTAATTTTTTTTTATTCATTTGAGGACTTTCATGATATCTAAAAACATAAAACATTATGGTGAAGGCACGATAAAAAGTGGTTTCAATTCAATTATTTGTAACGTAATATATCTATGGTCATTTACATCTACAGTTTAAAAATTTAAATGGTTTTGTACACGAACAACAACTTTTTACGGGAATTATGAATCTCGTTCCTGCTTATTTTGTGTGTAGTATCACGATAGACCAGAATCATGACAAAAAAGTACTAAAAATATATAAAAAACTAAGCTACCTAAGAACAAAGTACAATGTGATATAATTGAACAGTTAACAGATCAATTATAAAAAATGTTGGCTTCTCCCTTCTCAAAGGGAGGTTTGGTACAATCATAAAAAACGTATATCAACTTTAACATCAATAGTTAAAGTCTTAAGCTTCACTAATCTAGATTCAAATGAAAGAACGAGTGAAGAGAGACCCTGACTGAATTACATAAATTGGATTAATTATGATTATGCATATAATATGTAGTTAATTTTTGTAGATTTCTCCTATCATCAGTTGAGATACTTTCGGCAGTGTTTGGAACCACAAGTGCATGGAATCTTTTCCTCCTCCTTCTCGAACTTGTAGTCGTACGTGAGCTCCTCCCCAGTTTGGATGGGACGGAGAGCGGAAATGATGATGCGGTCTTTGCCAGAAATCTTCTCCACTTTAGCTTGACAATTGGGCTACGAAAAATTAAAGAAAAAAATTAGCATCATTTTTACTAAGTTTAATTAAAATGATAATATTATGTGTAATTAATTGTGTAGAAGTACTTCGCAAGAGTGATTTATAAATCTAGCGGCATTCCCCCTCATGGTGGCGTCGATGATCATGTTATCGTCCACGCGGAACATGTAGCATCCGACGGACTTGAACTCGTAGTACTTCTCGCGCATGTCGCAAACAATCGGGCGAATCAACTAAAAAGCAAAAATTATTTCAATCTTCAATCTTTCCAAGAATTCCAATAATTCTAATAAATTATGATGACTTATGTAAGTAGTCCATCACTAACCTCGCCAGCATATTCGATGACCCATTCGCCCTCCTCAATTTTCCTCCGCGTGAATAATCCTCGTCCGTGAATAGAGGAGCTGCAGACAAGGAGCGTTCTATCTGCTTTCTCCTTCAGTTCCATCAGTTTATGCTTTTGTTTCCGGGAAGTTGTCGGGACAGGGATAGGGTTGAGTATCGTCGATGTTTCAATCGGTCTATTTCACCAAGTTTTTAGAATGATTATTTACTTGCTTCAAGGTATTAATATTAATCAATTGCTTACGATCAAAATCATAATTTACTTACGGGTTAGTAGTAGGGACAGGTTTCGCCCTGTGCTTGGAAGTCAGCCATCCGAACATATCGAAATGCTTCCGTCCCATAAATTTCTCGGATCTCGCACAGCCAGATTCGTTCTCCTGCAGAAGCTCCTCTTCTCCTTCTTCCGTAGAGGTGGTCGATACGGGGACAGGATTTTGAATGGACTTCAATTCCGAACTATCCGATTTATTTCCAGGAAATTGGTCCACTAGAAACTTCACAGCCTTATTCATTAATCCAAGCTTCGTATTGACCATGTCCACTGCTTCTTGCCGAGTGAATTCTGAAAGTGAAATAATAAATCAAATGAAATCTTAAGAATAAAAGAAATAAACAAGTACATAAGACACTCAATCAAGCAAGAAAAATAAACTCACGCGTCCAACAGATTCTCGTTGAGGGAAAGCATATCCTTGGAAGGTTACGATTCCGTCTCGTCCCTTGAACATAATCTAGAATGAAGCTCCAGGCGGTGTTTGCATCCGCCGTTCGAAATATGACTTTGGAGTCATTCCCGCGGAATTCATAGACTACGACTGCCACATGCGTCTGAAATGACCAAATTCAAATGTCGTTTTATACCTCACACTTAAATAATATCTAAATGAAAGGAAGCAATTAAAAATACCATTGGCCTAGGCGTCTTTTTCCCATCGCCACTAGTCCCATTGGCCGTACTGGATACCCGTGGTACTGGAAGCGTATAAGGTGTCTCCGCATCCTCCTCAACGGTCCGATTTCCTTCCGCATTCTCACCCTCCGGAACAGGTATCGGGACGAGGTAAATGCACGGAAACACGACGACATGAGTTGGACTTCCCTCCTGGCCGCCTTTAACTCTCCCGGTGAACTTCAAACTGGTGTAGGGCCCTCCCTTGATTTGGTTGATTCCAGAGCAGTCCTTGACGCCTTCCTTGCTACTCAACGTAAATTTAATGGGAGCAGCAGCGGTAGCGGCAGTGCCGGTGGTGGCCGGTAGTTTCCTCTTTATCCCTGCTTTCCTCACCGTTCCAGCGGTGGTGGTAGTGGTAGCGCGAGATGGATTAGTTGAAGTGGGTGTGGTCAGAGCGGAAGTTGTCGGGGTTGGAGTTGGAGTAGAAGATAACCTTGCAGGACTTCCGTGGTCCACGAGCACAAGACTTGGTTGACCTTGGCTTTGATTTTGACCATCGTTAATTTTAATTGGAGGAGTCGCCACAGGGCGCTGAGATTGAGACGGACTACTGCAGCCATGACCTGGACCTGAGGCAGCCAAAGATGGAGATGACATTCCCACCTGAGCATGGATCGTTGGAGGCGGAGGAGATGCAGTCACCAAGGTCAGATGAGGGCCCGATGGTACTGGGTAAGGCTGCTGGTGCTGCAGTTGCGATGGATGCACAGGGCGTAGAACTCCATTTCCCTGCGACTGCAACAACGGATGTTGCTGTGGAGGGAAAGGCGGATGTGAAGGAGTCATGAACGTCGACTCAATCTGAGAAATCTGATCAGTCAATTTCTGCAAGGGATTCTCCATTGGTCGTACCACAGCAATATTGGAGTTTGGAAGGGGCATATTGATACTAGTACTTCCCCTCTCCAGTGTCACCCCTCCAGGAGTTGTTGTCGTTGTCGGAGGAGGGATTTGCAGCGTTCCATCAGGTTTCATTGCAAGAGGGAGCATTTTCAAAGGTGATACTTGCAGTTGAGGTTGTGGCTGTGGCTGAATGGGAGTCAAGTTCTGAGTCTGGAGAAACATCGTCGGAGGCTTTTGCTGAATCCTTATCGCCTTCTGTGGTTTACTTCCCGCCGGCCTGATCTGAATCGGTCTGGGACTGCTCCTCTGTGACTGTGATGTGACCTCTGAGTTTGGTGATGTAAGTAGGGTGCCTGGATATGGCAACACTTTTTTGTACTTTTCCAGTGGCGATGAAGCTGCTGCTGCAACTGTAGGAAGCATTAGCTTCTCTTTACAATTTGGACAAGGACAAGGTCCAGATCGACCTTGGCCTTGACCTTGGGAAGAGTGGTAACATTGACTATTACTATTACTATTCAGATTTGCAGGCTGTTGTTGTTGCTGTTGGACAACATTCTGAAGACCAGGGATTAAATTAAGGACCCCTGCTCCCAAAGGATTATTTCCCGCTCCTGCTGCTCCAGCCACGGCAGGTGATACGATAATTACAGTGTTCGTGTTCCCGGCGGGGTCCGTGTATTGAGCGATTTGTTGAATGACTTGTGGTGGAGCTTGAGAAGGTTGCTGTTGATGTTGCTGCTGCTGCTGTGGAGGTGAATCTTCCGTTTGGGAGGGTTGCACAACGCACTGGTTCTGGTTCTGATTCACTTTACTCCACTGTTGTTGCTGTGGCTGGAATGCTGGATTCACGAGCGATGGATTTTGTTGAGGAATAGGAAGTGAAGTATTTTGAGGAGCTTCCTGTTCTTTTGGTTGTGGTTGCTGTGACTGTTGCTGCGGTTGTTGTTGCTCATGGGATGGAGGAACTACGTGAGGCTGGGGAAGCACTCCATACAACTGTTGAGGATGTTGAGGTCGTGGTGTGAGCTGAGGATGAGGATGCGACGATGGTACCTGAACCTGATATGGATTTCCTGGATAACTTATAGGCACTGGTCCTGTTCCTGGACCTACACTGCTCGTCAAAGATGGATTTTGCTGAAGGCTCAGTTGCGGCTGCTGTTGGCTCTGATTCTGGAAGAAATTTTGTGGAGGAATCAGTTGTGCTTGCTGTCCTTGCAAATGCAAAGGCAACGGATGAGGATAAGGCACTACTTGGGGTTGTTGTTGCTGCGGTTGGTTTTGACTGGGCTGACTCTGACTTAAATTATTTGGAATGTACTGGGTAACCTGCGAATTCCCCGAATGACCCATACTCGCCATCATATTTTGCGCGGCATTAAAGACTTGAGGTTGAGGCTGGTGATTCTGACTCAAGTTCTCATGAACTTTTGGAGGAACAGGAGGAGTGGCATTGGGAAATTGGTTATAGGGGAAGTGATGACTACCGTTTTGGAGGGGATGCGTTTGCGTTGCAGGAGCTGGAGCCGGAGCCGAACCTTGAGGATGGAATGAAGGATTGTTTGGATCAACCCCCATTGGAATTTGCTGTGAATTTTCTGGAACTGGGGCAGATTGAGAATTTTGAAGTGGAGGATAAAGGACTTGTGGTTGTGATGGTTGTTGTTGTCCTTGCATTTGGGGATATTGATGAGGAGGGAAAGGTCCCACATTAGTGGGGTACGGATGCTGCTGTCCTGGATGATATTGGGTATGCATGATGGGATGGGGCTGGACATGCATCTGAGGAGCAGGAGGGGGATACTGCTGCTGCTGTTGGTTTGGTGCTTGAACTTGCACAGGATGCTGAGCTCTAAACATTTGTGGAGTCATCTGTGGCGCCTGGAATTGGGAATACACTCCACTCTGCTGAAGATGAGGAGGATGAGTGGGAGCTTGCGGTGGTTGTGGAGGAGTGCTGTTCGGAAAACGGAGAACATGTTGTTGCGTCACGGGATCGTATACAATCGTGGGGAATTGTTGAGGAGGAAGGGAGGAAATCGGCTGCTGCTGCGGCTGCGTTTGTGACGTGATAATGTTGTAAGGTGGCTGTGGCTGAGATTCCGACGTACTTCCAGATCCAGATCCAGTAGCCATTTGGTGATTTGGCTGCACTTGAGTCATGGAACTGTGGAGCACTGTTCCAGGCATTAGCTGAGCTTGAGTGTAGGTCGGTGTGTTGTTACTCGGTTGGAGGATTGGTGGAGGGGCGGTTGTTGTACCAGATACAATCAGAGGCACGGGAGGTCGGGAGGATATATTTTGGATTTGAACTGAGACTTGTGGCTGTTGTGCTTGAGGCGGTACTGGAGCTGGGGCAATATCCTGTTGGGGAAATCGAAGCGGTGGAGCGGGCCCATGTTGATGTTGATGCTGAGGAGGAGGAGCTAAGGTTGGTATTGTCATAACAACCGGTGTGGGAGGAAGCTGAGGAGGAGCACTTTTAACTTCCGGTTTCAAAACGTTTTCGGTGGTAGGATGGGGAACAGGTTGTTGAATAGGTTGAATGAAGGGACTATTATTAGGCACTTGTGAAATCATCAGTTTTTGAGTTTGAGCAGGCACAGGCACAGACTCTGGTTCTTCTCTTCTGACGGAAGTTTCCACAGGAGGTGGAGGGGCCATGTCAGGCATTTGAACTTCAATTTCATCTGAAGGACACACTGGTCCCACGGCACTTTGAAAACTAGTTTGCTGAACTTGAGTTTCTCTGACTTCTTCGGAAGAAGTTGAATCTGAACTTACTTCTTCCGGCTCCACAGAAGGAGGAACTGCACTTCGAAAAGAGGGTGCAATTTCCACTGGCGGGGCTGGTACAGGTTCCCATTCAGCTCGTCGCCTTGGAGTCGGGTCTTCATGGACGACATCGACATCCACTTCTTCATCTTCATCCGTGTCCGAGCTGTAGGCCATGCAAGAGCCCCAGTGATTCTGGAAACCTTGTACAGTCCTATAAGTCATTTTACACTGGGGACAGGTAACAGGTCCTTCTTGTGGCAGTGACATTTGCATTTCCATCTCCTCATTTTCAACTACATCTTCACCGTACTCCTCTTCTGGCATAGCTTCCTGTTCAGGATCTGGATTTACGACGTCAATGGATACACTATGCCTGTTTTGAATGAGCTGGTGGACATTGGCAGCGAATTCCCTCTGCTCGTATTCTGACTCGGAGGAGGTGTCCACAAGTCCAGGACTAGACTCTGGACTTCTCCCCTGCACGAAGTCCATTTGAGCTTCCTCATTGAAGGAACTTTCCATCATTTCAAAATTATCTTGAGATCTCTTCTTCGATGTCGATGCTGTAGTGGTGGTGGTGGCTACAGGCTCTAGAGGATTACTCTTTCGTGGTCTTCCCCTCCCTCTCTTCACTTCCGGTTCTCGTGGTGACTCATCCCCTTCCACTTTTCTTCCCTTCTTTGGAGTCGGAGTGGGGCTTTTCTTTTCCTCCAATTTCTTTTGATTCTGGCACCAATGCGTATGCAGGCCTAAGGCCTGCTTCGTCCCAAACTTTCGCTTGCATTTCCTGCATATAATCTCCGGTGGCGTTTGTGTCTTCGATCCCGCGGCAGGCGATTTCTTTCGAGATCGTAGAAGTCTTTTTTGTGGCATTTGTTCCCTTGTTTGCTGTCTGGTCACTCTCCCTTTGGATCCTGATCCGCCTTTCCCCACGCTCGGCTTCAGGTTCGGATTACTTTGCCTCGTCGATCTGGGTTGAGCTCTTGTTGCTTCCTCCTCTTCCCCCTCACTTTCATCTGAAGTGGTTTCATCAGTTTCACCCTCCACTTCGTCGTTAACTTCGGAGTCTTCGTCGGAGGTCTCATCATCATCACCATCATCGTCTGGACCTCCTCCATCGCATTGGAATATTACGCGGATACTACTCCTGCTCATATTCTTCAGCTAATCGCAATTGTAATTGTAATGACTTTTGCTTGGAAAGACGGAAGACCTAAAATTTAAATATTCAATTCAATAATTAATTTAAAATATAACAATGAATTATCATTTAAATATTAAATGTTTTCATGTAATTAGTCCTTACACAGAGTATTCAGTTTCAAGTCCATGAAGTTCCTCTTGAAGCGCGTCGTAATTTCACAAATCAGTCATTCACTCTAATTAAAAACTTGACACTCATATATTATTTTGCTGTCAAAATAATAACACCTCCACATAAGCTGAAGATAATATTTTTATGACACTTGCAATAATATTCCTTTATGACAAAAAGCTCAGCTCTGGACTGTGACTGGAGTCAGTCGTGTGAAGGCTCGCTCACTCAGGGGATTATTTACAAGCAATAAAAATCTCTGGATACTTTTATGATTATGATGATGATCATTATGACAAGGAAAGGAATTGGTACAAATTTGCTCTTGGTTTTGTTGTGGTTTTCGTCTCAAGTACCTATATCCCTCCTTTGCTAAAAAAAATTCTCTGACGGGACAAAATAACTTTTCCGAATCTCGCGATCCAAGTGATCCTGTACATGTACATGGTCCAGTATGAAGCCTTTTCAAAGCCAATACCTACATGTAGCCATAGCTGTAGAGATCTAATGGTGGTCCCACAAAATCTCTCTGCTCCTTACCATGATGTATGGGATTAGCTTGCTCAAAAGTGTAATGCTTTGAGTCAACTATATAGTGAGTGAGTGTATGAATTTCACTGGAGGTCTTCATAAAACTTTAGGAAGAACGAAGAAGGGAAGCTTCATTCAGGATAATGTTCAAGCTAACATAATAATTTTGTATGAACATGAACGGGACAAAATGATTTTAGAGGGGGAAACAATAAAATGAATAAAATCATGAAAATACATTGTCTCGAGATGCCCCAAGAATTCGAAACTGCACCAGATGAAGACAATGTGACTTGACCAAGATGAATACACGGAGATAAAAGTTGACATTCTACTTCAGTGCGAAAAACACCTAAATTACATACCTACCTACTTAATCATTTATGTAAGAGTACGCAAAAATAAAATCCAGCTTGATACACTGTTATACTATCAAAAGTGAAGCTAGCATGTTTATTAAGATAACGAATAGCTGCTCATGCACTGGCATAGTCATGTCATGCATGTCACCAAAAAGATATTTTGCTCGGCTCATGTTTAAGTTCAGTTCGGTGTTTTCATTCCATCTATTATCATTCCACTTAATTTTCATTCATTCCTGTTTAAGATTTAAGTGAGGTTGGTTTAAGGAAATAGAGGTGGAGATTTTTAGAATTATTTTAATTGCTGTCACTGACATTAAGAAACTGACGCTATGGCGCATAGATACTGGGAGGGGGCTAAGATCGCGAGTCGGTACGCAAAGTATAGACCCCTTCCTCCATCGGGATTGATCGATCGAGTTTTGGGATTCCTGAAGGAGAAGGTGGACCTGAACTAACATGTCATTCAATTCAATGACGACATCATATAAATGACATTTTGGCAATTTCTTTTCTATTTTACTTTATATCATTTGCAGTACACTGGACCTTTAAATTTGGCATATGATGTGGGATGCGGTTCAGGTCAGAGCACCCAGTTCTGGGCTCCTCACTTCACTAAAGTCGTCGGCACTGACTTGAGCCCGGCCCAGGTGGATCAAGCCATTCAGAAGAATAAAAACTCCAACGTGACATTCAAGTACGTAAATATATCTAAATTGCTGCATTAATCGAATGAATTGGCATTATTATTGGCAACCTTTTCTCCAAGTAAAAATGAACTGTGTTTTGTATTCTTATCTAGAGTCAGTCCAGCGGAAACCATTCCTGAACCGGATAACAGTGTCCAGTTGGTAAGCAAATGGCATGACGCGTCCTTCCTCACCTTTCAAGTTTCTTTTCTCTTTGCTCAGTAAAATCTTTTGTTATTTTTTATTAGATTTCCACATCTCAAGCTGCTCATTGGTTCGATTTCCGTTCTTTCTCAAAATTTCTTTTCCATTAAAATTTTTATGCATAATTTTCCAGATCATTCGAAAAAAACGTATTTTTACCAAAAAATACTTAAACTGTTTCCTTTGTCAATTTACAGGTTTGACCTACCGAAATTCTACGATGAAGGGAGACGGGTCCTTTCTCCTGGAGGAGTGCTCTGCCTTATTGGCTACGAACTCCCAACAATGATTTGGTCCAAGGACCCCAGCAAGGAGAAACATCTCAATGCAGCTTTAATGGATGTAAGCTCTCATAAAAGCATCTGCAAACTATTTTTTTCGAATTTTACATACTCCTAAAACACCTCCAAAGTTATGCTCCTCAGTTTTACAGTGTTGACTTGGCAGAGTACGTGTTCGATCACAGTAGGGAAGTCTATCTTGGACGCTACTCTTTACCCAAATACGCTATTTCATTTGCAACGGAAATCATTCGGTAAATTAAAACCGTTTTTCTTTTCTCTTTTTGTCTGTGCAAAATAGATTTATAGAAATGGGTTGAAGGGGTTTTGGGATGACTCCGTGAGGGTAATTGTCGACAGTCGCTACGCCCCTTATGTTATCCCCTACGATGATTTCACAAGGCATGCGAACCAATTTTAATCTAAATTTGAAAATTCTTTCTCCAACTTTCACTTTCCTTACGTCATGCATCCTCTTACTCATATTCATTTTGGCTTTACAGGGATGAGTCCTTCTACCACGACATCGAGACATCCGTCGAGGACATCGTCATGCTCACCACGACATGGTCCGGCTTCAATAACCTCTGCCAAAAGAAGGGCGACGAGGAAGGAGCCAAGCTCCTTGAAAAGTACCGCTCCCGCATCATGGAAGTCCTGAACGTCTCCACCTCTCCAGAGGAGACGATGGTCACCAAAAGAACCTCTTATTTCCTTTTAATGGGACAGCAAACCACTTTAAAACATGTGTATATGCCAAATGAAATCAATAAATAAATATATTTTTCCAACAACAACTTCAATAACAACTTTTCTTTTGCACTGCTTAATAAACATTATTTTATTTTTAATATTTTTTCTTCTTCTCCTCGTCTTCCTCCTCCATCAACATACATTTTACAACATGATTATATCATCATTATTATAATATTTTTTTCTAAACAATTTTTTTCATTTTATATTTATGTCATCATCATTTTTTTCTCCTTTTTTCCGTCATCATCGATCATATCATGATATTCGTTAAAACACTAAAAACATACATAATATTACATAATAATAATGATTTATTTTTTTCAATGGTTTAAAATATTAATATGTTTTTACAATCTACAATAATTATATAATAGATAATAATTACAACTATTAATTACAGTTATATTAAGTATAATGCGACGGCTAGTAAATAACTATTTTTTTCATATATAATATATTTTTTAGTAATAATTCATTGGGATAATATATCATCATCATCGTAGTCATAATTAATTTATTTCTTCATTATCATATTTATCAGTTTTTTTCTACTACTTTTTCTTTTGTCGCTACACCGCTATACATTTTTGTATTAGATCTTTACTCGTGAAAAAAATTTGAGAGTTTGTAGTACTTATTTAATATAATATTTTTTTATCAGTTTTCCTCTCTAGTTTTGATTTTGAAGGAGTTTTTAAATATTTTTTTATTCCAGTTTAACACAGTTACTTTTACTTCTAAAGTTGACACACGTCGCGTCGTCACTTCCATTATCATCTTGTACGTAGTAGTAATTAACTCCTTCAATATTTAAAAAAGTTCAACAATTCATACTCCTGCTTCTGATTATTCTGATGGTTCGCAATAGCAATTACAGCTAAAAGTATATAGCGCAAAAATTGAAAAAGTCCCAAATTCAATTTTTTCTTAAGTCATTTTTTTCAAGCGAATTAATTTTGAGTAAGCTTAAAAAAGATCCTGAGACAATTAATTGCATCGCAGAAGATCGCAGATCCTGAATTAGCCTTACGAAAAAGAATCCATTCCTTCATCATTTATATTTTTTGAGTAAAAAAGCAATATCAATTTTAAACATTTAACTTTAGTCTAAAAAAACATTTGTAGTGGAATTCGTATTTCATTATATTTTTTAGAATTTTTTTTCACTGCCTCTGGCCTGTATATATATACCAAAGTAAAAAATTCAGGAGAATTCTTTGTTTTTTTTCAATTATTTTGTTTGTCCATTTTAAAAAAATTGTTTTTGTAGAAAATGAAAAAAAATCGTTTCTATTTTTTTTGTTGATTGACTTGAACTTGTCAGAGAAAGAGGAACCATATCCACTTTAAATGCATACAGAGAAGACAGTAGTTTCCCATGAAATACATATTTTCTAAATAGTTTTGTTGCTTACAAGAAGTTTTAAATTGTATATTATTTCAAGTCAAGTTCAAGTGGAAAAATGGTTTTTTCTTGTAAAAGTGCAAACAACAAAGAGGAGACGGGTAATTCGGTATATTTTTTTCATGAAAAAGTTTTGATGGCAGAAATTCCTACAGTACATACATAATTTATCTATGAGCTCGGTAGTGTTAGAAAGTCGCTTACAACAGTAGACACGGGGTAGACATCATCATATCGTAAGTAATTTAATTAAATTACGAAGACCATTTAATTTAAATATAAATATTCGTCGACAATAATATATTATATATATTTGATTGTTATTTTTTTGTTTGAAGGAAGATGGAATGGAGCTGTGAAGGGAAGGTCGTGAAATGACTAAACCTGCCTAAAATTTGAAAAGCTGAGGTAATTGGGATTGGAGTCATGATCACGATCGTAAATATCATGTAAATCAAAGCCATTCAACTGGAGAACAAATTAGTCAAGTCAGATGTTTACCACGAACTCAAAAACTTTTAGGGAAAATTCGAGTATTTCGTAGATTTCTAATACGAGATCCATTAAAGTCAGTACTTATTTTGTTTTAATATAATAGCAATTGCAAATGGCAGAAGATAGTTGAAAGTTTTCATTTCATGTTCAATTTTTTACGTACCATACATTCCTACACTCAAACTCCGCTTGGTCAGAAGGATGAGACAAGGAAAATACCCAATCGTGCAGATCAGGTCTCTTTTCCTCCCTCTTCAGTCATTCAAAAATTGCACATTCATTTCCATACACGATTCGCTCTACCAGCAACAATCATTTCCCGTGATAATTATTCCGTAGGAGCAGCAGCAGCGCAGCGATTTCATAACAACTTTTTGATAAATTAATATTAGTTAGTTCATTTCCTTGCGTTTGTACTTGAGAGTTTCATCACTTTTTTCATCTGAAGAAATACATTAAATCTGTAAAGTTTGCTTTCAGTAAGATCCTTTTGCCTAAAATACGAGTCGAAGTCGATCGATATCGATACTGTCGAGGTCATTTAATTTTCTCGATATTTTAATAATAATGTGACCTGACCTGTAGCCTGTACATACGAAAACAATTTAAATATACAAAAAAATCCTATATTACTCTAAATGTCTAACTTCATTGAAATTAATTGAGAATAGTTAAAGTTAATGTAATGTTTGTATAACGCTTTTAAAAGGATATCATAAACAATTTAAATGTACAAAAAAATCCTATATTACTCTAAATGTCTAACTTCATTGAAATTAATTGAGAATAGTTAAAGTTAATGTAATGTTTGTATAACGCTTTTAAAAGGATATCATATCACACGTTCTGTATTTGTTGGTTTGTTTTTGGTGGAAGTTCAATTCTAGGTAAATTGTCAAAAAGGAAAGTAGTCGAAAACGAAGAAAGAATATAAATTATAATATAACTAGAGTCAATGATTCAAAAATATTATTGAGGTAATTATTAACCTGGATTAAAAATTAAATTATTTTCAAATGAAACCTAAGAAGACATGACATCGCATAGATAATTTGATAATTTAAGGAAAATTTTGAATTGAGAAGAATAAAAGAAAAAAAGACTGGCAAGTGTAATGTACATAATTAATTAAACTTGTGGGCGATATGATTTATCGAAGCAATAATTGATACCCTTTTTACCTTAATAATCACAGACATTATATGTTTTTCAGCCAAACAAACTGTAATACTTTTTAAACTGCTCGCAGAAAATAGTAAAGAAAAAAAGAAGAGTGATGGTACTGTACAGATGCAGATAATGCATAGACCCGCACACTGGCAAATGACAAATATGGCGAATTCCGTTTTTAAACCACATAACAAAATAAAATTCAACAGTTGATAAAAACATTTAAATTAACTTTATACAAAAAAAACGAAAAAACAAAACACTGTACAGGAGACAAATATGAGATGCTGAAATATGTATTAAAAACATAAATATTGACTCTCATCAAAAGGCATACTTACGATGAGAATTCTAAGATCAATAGAAACGGAATTCGCCATAAAATGACATAACCACACGCCACATTCATTCATGATAACCAAAGCATTCTCTCAAGATGATTTAATGAACCCCTGCTTTTTTAGTGAAAGGTTAACTAGGTTGGAAATAAAAATTTTGGAAGAGCATTTTGAAGAAAAATGTTAAAAAAGTAAAAGATATTTTGAAGGAGGAATGTTGATCACAATTATTGTCAAATACTAAAAACAATTGGTACTTTGGTCCGGGATATCGATGGGGTCGTTTAAAAAATGGCTTGGAAGCAAAAATACTACAAAAAATCAATTCGTCTGATTTGATTTGATTGTGTGAGTTTCGACTATTACATAGGCTGACTAAAAACGTTTTGATTGAAAACCTTGTCATGTACAACGACTTGTGTAGTAAATATAAGAGTATACATGTTCCAGAGTGCTGCTATTAAAAAAAAGCTCTCCTACCTTTCTCTCTGTCAATCTCGATATGTCAGAATTAAATTGAACCTATGATGTTGATTTGATAATCTGATGATGATGATGAGCATTTTATGTATTTATTTATGTACATGAACAAAATACTTTTTTCTTCTCTTCTTTCTTCCTGTTGTCTGGAACAATCATTGACTGTGGCTGCATTGAACAAACAGGCATAGAAATTAAATCTCAGTCTGTGTCTTGAAAAAAATGAACAAAATTTCTTAATGTCTAAAAACTGCCTATAAATCCTACCGTGATTTTGACTTGACCTAAACCTAAAGAAATAACAATAAAATTAGTTGGTTATTTCGAAAATTACAGTGACGATATCGACCGGAAAGAAGTAACTAATGTAATACTAATGAAAATTATTTCTAATGTATAAAATAACTCTAGCCATTTTTTAAGCAGGTGACGTGATTAGATTAATAGTAATGATGGCGCCTCAACTATTTAATTTAATCTGAATTTTTAGTCTTCTACGAAATATATAATTTATATTATCCCTGAACAAAATTAAGTTGGATTGGAAAGGTTATCTATCTCCATTTTCTGCTGCGTCAATATCAAAATTGAAATCCTCTCGTTTTCTTTAAATAATTTTTGTAATATACCATTTCTCGTTAATTTTTTGTACATCTCAAGTTTAGGTTTTCTCATGAAAGCATTTTGTGTATGTAAAAAAAGTTCCGGAACAAAAAAAAAAGAAATTTTTTTTGCTCCTCCTCCTCCTATATCCTCGTCAATCCTTTCTCCAAGTAAGGTAATAAGTATCTCTTTTTTGAGTAGGTAGTTTTTTCCTTCAGTATTTTGTTTGGCAGTCTTAAAAAATCGAATAAACTT
>JAHZNI010000838.1:0-19864 GCA_027744415.1 Seira ritae
TCATTTCATCATACAACAATACACGATGCAAAAATTGCTCAGCACTTAAACAATAGGCCAATAATATGTACGAAGAACTGAAATGAGCTTGTTCAAAGCTGAACTACGGTGTAGGCTCAGGCTCAAGCTCTGCGCAGATACATTTTTCGAGTATACATATTTTATGCAGGTAATATTAGCAAAGACATTCAAATTAATGATTCATAAATTCGTGTGCTCCATCAAGGTATAGAGTAGAATTGCGGCGCCACCATGATGATGATGATCATCATCATCTGCATAATTTTTTCATGCTTTAACGGAAGGTTAAGGCAAAGTCTGTTTCGTAATAACGATATGCCTAAATAGTAATACGAGTATTAAAAAACGGCAAGGTAAAAAAAATAAAGTTGACTGCGACTTGCGACTGCGAGTACATGTCGGATTCTTTTGGCGTTACGAGTTATTACCTATAAGTCGCGTCGGTCTCAAACATACATACATACATTGGTGAAGACATCGTTTTGCAATTTTTTTTTCTTATCATGATATCAAATCGCTCATCAAAAAATCTATGTTTGGAGATACACAGGAAAGTGTTGTTCTCTGTCCAATAGAAAAAAAGACGTTTTAAGAGAGATGAGAGAGGTGCCTTCTTATTGAAACGAGAACGAGACTGATGATTTTATGAAGTACAAAGTATTAGGTAGAATGTGACGTAGACTGAGCGTTAAACGTTATGCTGTCAGCATAAATTCCCTATCTTCTATCTCCTCTCCTAGCAAAAAATAACAATGTCACTTTTTTGCTCAATCAATAAAAAATACGGTTGGAAATGGGAATTACAGATGACAGTTGTATTTTCGAAATGTATGCTATCATCATGAAGAATATGTACCCTGTAATCACGAAAAAAAGAGAGCATTATCATGGAAAATTATGTGTGTTGCGAGTTTGTCCCATTGTGATTACATATTACAGACTAGATACAGCTTTTGGCCTTGTTACTACATCGATTTCAAAAGTAGGGCAATGTGAGATGAGCCATAAAATCATTAGATGAGCGAGGCGCAGGAACTGTCAATTGTCAACATGTAAAAATTATTATGCTTGGCCAATGAACATTATTAAGTAGTTGACGTCAGTTATACTTGCTATGCTTTACTTAGTAAGTAAAAGAGACAATGGAAGTCTGCAATAATATTTCCTCGGAAAAGATAAATTGCCTTTTTGAAGATTACACAGTTCTCGAAAGCAAACACTGACAATTTAAGAAATACATACATTTTATACGAGATGAAATATAATTTCTAGTACACTTTCAGCGAAATGTTTTTATTCTGTAGAATTTCAAGTCGTGAATCGTTACCCATCCATGGAGGGCAATTGACTGTTGTGCCAGTGCTGTGTAGCATCGTCGTTTTCCTTAATGCGAAAAAATGGTGAACACGTTATAAATACCTATGTTCATGCTCAAAACTGTAGCGTAATGACATACATATAAGGAAACCTCAGGCATTTTTCAGGTTCATGAAACACACAATAAATTAGTCCTTTTAAAAGGTTTTTACTTTCTGTTCTTCCTCCCCAAAGGACACATTATGTCAAACCCGAATCCCTGTCTAAAGAACAATGAAAGATGCACGGCTGTTTCATAAAAAAGAATTGCACCTTCCACGTGGAAACTCTCTACAGTCTAGCTAGCTACCAGCTACATAAACCAGTTTAAAATGCGGAATTCCTAATTCCTGCATTTCAGCAGCATTCCATTCGTCGCAGCAATCAATAGTCTACGTCATGGAATCACAATAAAAACTCAATTTCATTTGAAATATTAGGGAAGAAGGACACCAACATGTGGATAGGAATGGGTCCCTAGTTGAAGCCTTTACAAACGATAATTTTCTTCTGTAAAGAGAAACAATAGATTTAACAGGAGTTATTTTTGCGCTTCTGAAAGGAAGCTGTAAAAATCCTCATTCAGCAACAGCAACGGCCATGCTTAAACTGCTGCAATTTGTAGTTTCCAACTTATACTTATCTGGTGATGTTATGTGCCGTGTTGCCATTACCAAAATGCCAATGAATGATAGTGGTCGTGGTCGTCATCATCACTGTTAGTGCGACTATCACCGCAGTTTCTTGTAATTATCATCAACTTTTATAATAGTGGGGGACCTTGGCGTTTAACGAGCCTTTCGCTAGTTTTCTCTCCTTATAGAGCCGCTCATAGAGTTTTATATATGGCCTAAGCAATTTGCAGGGCTGTGCCATCAACCATCGTCATCTAATCATCATCATCACTATCGCAATTTTCTGTTTTGGTTTTAGCACTTGTTGTACCTACCAAGTAGTGTGCCTCCCTTCTTGAGTAATAATGACCAAAGTAAACCGTGAAAACGTTTTTGAAATGTTGGACATTGTGTTACATGCTTGCTTGAGTTTCTAACATAAAAATAATTTGTTGCAAAATCAGCCACACACACAGACTTTTAAGGTTTTGAACATTTATGTCTTCCGTTCATAGTTAAGAATCCTAAAATATCGTAAATAATACCCTAAATATGTCTTCCCAATTTAAATTTTCAAAAATGCTGGCATAAGGAAAAGTAAAAAGGGATTGATCAAATACATTCATTGAATATTTTTAGTCCATTTAAGATACATCTTAAAAGCTTAAATTGTTGAAAAAAAGCTTTTTATTTTTTATTTGCAAAAATGTGGAATATCAAAGGAATTTTGCGATTATTTATAGTTTATTCCTTGCCGCTGCCTTTATATATGTACAATTTAAATATTTTGAACTGAGCTTTTGGGCATGATTTTCGCACATGTTATTCTTGCATTGTTGCACGATAGGAATTTGCAGATTTCGATAAATGCAAGGCAAATTTTAAATTGAAATATGCAAGCAAGCCCTCTAAAACATTTGTAAAAATCTCGAAATAATGTAAACACAGGCTTACACGCACGTAATCGTGTTTTTTTCTTTGGCTCCCACTAAAAATAAAAGTATTACAGTATCCTTTTCGCCAGAGATTTTCTTTGTTTGTAGTTATCTGGCACGGCACTCTTAGATTTTTACCTACACATTGACTTTTTGTTACAAATCCCTCATTTTTTTGTAGTTCATTTAAAAAATCAAAAAAAAAATTGAAATTTAAAGAGATCCCCACTACAACATTCACGTCAGTCATAACTTATTACAGACGAGATGGCAAACTAAGGATTAGATCATTATCATTTTTACCGATGCCTTTAGTCTTGTTCTAAATCTACATCTCCAATCTCGACCCAAACCATACTACATACTACCACCCACCCCCCAAAATAACTTTTGGGCGAGGGAGTAAGTTAAAGAAATGAGCCAAAGCTTTCGAGTTTAACGTTTTGTATAAACCCTTCGCACTAAACACAATTCAAAATTTAGTTTCGTAATCCTAATCATATCATATCAATTTGACCAGACCAACTGCAGTGCATCGAGTTTTGTGCCTTTAGATGAGCCGAACACGAACATCATGATCTCAAAATGCATATATTTTTAGTTTTTATGTCATTGTAATTGTAACGGGACTCGCGGTTTTTCCGCACGTCATAATTCATTTAAAATAATGCATGAATTCTGTGACCAATATGACCATATTTGATGCTCGAGCTCACGCTTCAAATAATAAAAATGTCTTCTCGTGCGAATAATACAAAAAAAGGATTTTATTCTATTTTTAAATACTCACCTCGCAGTCCTCGCTTTGCCAGGCTCTTCCGGGGATTCACCCTCCACCTACGAGACAGAAATAATCAAGGAAATCAGACAAGAAAGTAATAACCCCACACGAGGCGAGGAAGACAAGGTTAATTTGATGGGATTGTGAGACTAAAAATTGTGTATAAATTAATGACCGAGCAAATGGATTGGATTTCATCAAATCATCATCATATCATATTTCCATTGATTTGATTGAACTCATCAAAAATCCTTTAGTTGAATGCCCATAAACAATAGATTTTTTCCTAATATAAAACTCATTCATTCCTGTAACAAGTTCCCATTCTATTATCACTGTTACCAATTAAAATTCAATAAAAAATTCCATTGAACATAAAAACATAATATAATAATTCCTATTTAATTCCTGTATTTTTATGCTGCGCGTGGTTGATGCTAAACTAATAATCATAAAAACACCTAAACTCGAGCCCATAAAAGAAAGAAATTGAGGTTATGTAACACATTTTTTGTGGGGAAACTAGATCGCTCCTCTGCTGTCTGCATAAAGAACAAAAATATTGACGGTTATAAAGGTCAGGTTTTATTACATTTTAGTGGCCAAACACACGCACACATGTTGGTTATACATATATACAGTGCATGCTTCGCTTCTTGGAGACGTCAGTAGTGATTTGGGAGGGATTACTTTTGCTCATGTAGTGTAGTAACTGATGACATGCCAAAGGAAGCAAGCAGGCACACTTTAAATTTTTTCACCTTTACAAAGTCCTCATATTATACTTACTCATTCATTGCATATCCATCATATTAAATCGCATCTCATAATAATTTTCATTCAAACTTATTATTCTTTCCCACTTTATTCTTCATTCCTACTCAAGCTTTAAATTAAGTCAGGATGTTGTCAGATTAGATTAATGTAGTATGCACCCTTATCTAATTATCATCTCTGTTTAATGTGCATCCTTAAATAAATAGTGTATGAGAGTGAGTGAATGAGTGAATGAATGTGCAATACAGATGCAGTGTATGCGCCCACTTTTCCGCCCTTCGCTCAACTCACTTGAAATAATTGCAAGCTTTTAATACCTATCTTGCTCTCTCGTCTCTGCTGACTTTACCATTGCATTCCTTACTCAAATTGGTAATTAGTAACTTCTCAATACCTAAACCCAATTAAAGTAAACTAAACTACATCAAATTTAACATGGCCACATGCATATCTAATTTTCGAATTCGATCCTTCAAAGATTTTCTTTTTTATATCAAAGTGTTTCGTAATTTTGATAATCATCTTGATACGTCAATTTTTATTTCATTATAAAATCTTTTCAGCCTAAAAATATTACATTATCTGATTATTTTTCCTTCCTCCTCCTCTTTTGAAAAACTTATTAAGTATAAAAATTGTTCCAAAAACGTGTGCTACATTTCTCGCAAAAGTGGGCATACAGAAAGAGATGATTTACTCTGAAAGGAGAACTTATTTTTTTAAAAAATGGTCACGACCATCATAAAAATGTAAACAAAAATTTGAAAAATTAAATGCATCCTCTTCCTTTGTTTTTTGACAATCACGAAGCGTCATTATTATCTTCGTTACGATCTTGTAAAAAATCCGTACTCTAGAGAGCTAGCGATAACTAGTCGAGTATGATTCGATTCATAGGAAGAATCACGGCAGATGATTTGATAAAGTTGGGAAATTCCTCGAAACTTATCAAAATGATTCCACTCAAAATGCACGTCAATTTTAGATACTTGTTCAAGTATCTATCTCAAAAGGACTTTTAAAAATTTCCTCCAAAACAGAATTTAAAAACTAATATTCTTTTTTATAATGTTTGTACCTACCTACTTTTCCCACCCACACATCACCTTACATCAATTCTTTACATGTAAATCCGAAAAAGTCAAGTTATTTGAGTACCTAACGCACTTAGTTACTACATGTATCTCTTCGTCACATGGAAAAGATGTCTAGGTAAATGAAATACATATAATACGGGCATTTCTCAAGAAGGAAATTTATTCTTGTCACTTCCGTGACACTACGCGTCAATCCAATTCGACTAATGGGGATGTAGCCTTTTGCGACCTTCCTTCCCATTTCTTCCCAAGAAAGAAGGAAAATGTTTTTCTGTGAAACTTATTGCAAATTGTGATGCACTTAAAGTTTGTTTGGCTATTACAAAAGATGTTGAGACTTGCGAGATTTTGACATGGTACCTATGCATTTGGTACAGCATTGAGAATAAAACTTGAGCCACCCGCGCCTTAAGGTTTGAACATTATTGGCTCTTATTTTTCTTTTCAAAAATATGTTTACAGTTTGCAAGATTAGGACTGATGTGAAATAAATACACCTACTTACCCAAACTTAAATCAAACTTTAATCTCTTTAATTAAGTATGTTTGCACCGTGTATACTACACTTTTTCTGCGAAACCAAAACGAAGTATGTATGTTTATATCTATATCATCATATTATAAGCCACTTTATATTTGATTGTGATTTAGAGATTCATATAATACACGGAACAAATCATTAATAATATCAGCTTCAATTTAGATAAAGTAAATAATCCTCTTAGCCTCGGCTTAACCAGCAAACTTCATTAGGTGCACAATGATTCATGGTGGCTTTATTGAACTGAACCTCGCCACCAGGAATATATACTATAAAAGCGCCAGAAGCTAGAAAACACATAATTCTATCACACCAAAATAAAATTAAGTAGGTAAGCTTGTTTCTTTTTGTCTCCCCAAAATGTTCCTACGACTCTCGTTTTTGTCTTTTTAGCGACCCAAAGAACGCTTAAATAATTTATTTATGGTGAGAGATAAGTACAATGTGTGTTCAGCTTCCTTATGCGATTATACAAAAGTGAGATGAATGAAAATGATAAAACGTTTTGAGCAGTAGTTCTATTTCCATCGCATAATCATAATCAATGCATGTTGTAATACGATAGACAAAGATGGACATCATAAATTGCTGTTATTACCCAGAACTGAGCAATTATTTTTAAGCGAATACAATTTTTATGTGGTTTCTATAAAAATCCATAGCTCTTCTGTAGATGTTTGATTTCAACTTCACAACTTACATGACAATCTGGTCTGATCGGAGACTGATTACAAGGAATAGGTAGGTAGCTAAACATAAAGACACGTGGGCTAGCAAATGGAACAACTTACGAAAATGGTAGTCTGCATACTGCTGTTCATCTTGCCATTAGCGATTTGTGTGGGACTACTGGTTCCAGCAGGTGGAGATGGCGAGTCGTCAGAATCATCTTCCAGCCCATCATTGCTGTTTCGGCTGCCAATGGAGGGATCCTTCTCGGATTCGAAACTTTCCTGTCCTTCGCCGGATTCACCTGTTTGAATTTTTAATAAAATATTTAGACCATAGTGCAACACATTCTTCTTGAAAATGTGTTAAAATTTCTAAATCGGGAAACACTATTCTAATATCAAGTTTCATTTTATGAGATGCTTCACAAACAAACAAAAGTTTAAATTATTTTTTTCCAGGAAGAAGTAAGAACACCTTAGGTCGATTCAAAAACATTAAAGAATTATTTTTTAAAGATCACCAACCCGTCAAACATATATACAAATATTTTCTCTTTGTAATATTATGTAGAAAAAATCTCAGCTAACTGCGTTATAAGTACGAATCGTGTTCTTTCTCAGAACATAAACTTTTTCTACAAAAAAAACTTTTCCGAAAACAAAGATAATTTCATGATAGTTTTCCTCAATGCCTGAGAATATTTTTTTCGCAGTGGAAAAAGTAGTAGAAAAAGAATTGTAGTTTACGAAAGAGACGAAAATTACGTTTCGCAGATATTGCCGGAAGAAATAGTGCACTACTGGTTGGAATGTCACTACATGAGTGATCCTTCGCATTACTCATCTCGTCTTTTTTGTCTCTTCGCTCTTGTTTGTGTAAACAAGGAGCAGAAGCAGAGTTACACATAGGTAGCTTTAAAAAAGGACTTGAGTCGACAAAGGAATTCATAAAAAATCTTGTTCGTAATGCTTTTGACTTCTGTCGTTAGTAGTGTAGTCGTTCCATTTTTTATTGCCTTCCAGCGCGAAAAATGTCATAAAAAAAGGCTTATCAGGAAAACACAAAGAGGGAGAGAGAGAAAAGGTAGAGTAAGTAGGTGAGCACATGAGAGAGAGAGAGACGGATGGTTGGTAAGCTCCGAAAATGGGAAAAGGCAAGAAGACACATCAATCCACCTCAGAATCTTTTTTCTGTTCTTGAAGAGTAGTTTGGTTTTGCTGACTGGAGAGATTATTATTACCTGTCTCTCTTGGAGCTTCACCGGGCCGGCTCTTCCCATTGTTGGATGGGGCCAACTAGAGAAAGGGGAAATCAAAGGAGAAAGATAATTAATACCGAACTAGGACAGACATTTAATTTGCTCTTCTAAAAAAACTACTACATATATGTACTCATTTTCAGGGTTTGGTCATGTTTACGTGATATGATTTATTTTGAGGTAAGTGAACCCGTGGAATTTTCATATGAACAATAAAGATCCGTGAAAGTAGATACAGAATTTACTCAACTACTATTATACAACAGAAAAAACTAGGTTATCATCATCGTCATCATCATCCATCATGCGAGAGAGATGGATACAGTGTTTCACTTCTCTCTTTCCATCCGGGAACAGGACTTCCTATATTTTTATTGCTTTCACGTGAGACTGTCAAAGTGGCTCATTTATCTCCCAGAGAATTTATCATAGGTATGAGGTGATCATTGCCCTATCTAAAAATAAGTACTGCAACATGGCCACTCACAGAAAATATCTAGTCGGCTCATGTTCCATTCTCACTTGACGCATACATCGCCCGCTCCTTCTGCACGTTAAAGCTCGAAACAAAAAACGTAAAAGTCCTTTATTCGTGACTAGAATAAAAAATTACATTACATAACATCCTCATGAACATCATCCTTCTCATTCCCTATTTCCAGATAACTGAAGAAAATGGCAACACATTTGCTACAGCTCTCGTAATTCAGCCTTTAAAATGGATTTTTGAAACTACAGTAGTGAGTACCTCATTAGGCGCAACCGTGAACAATGAATAACTTACTTGACTACAACGTTAAATCAGTATATGAGTACTGCTGGAAGACAAGAAGCCATAATATTAAAGTCTTCATTGTCCCCAGAAAGGAAAATCAGGTCAGACACTAAAAAATATATTATCCAGAATCCACATCATCGCTCTAACAATTACAGTTGTAACGAACGTGCATGTCAAGCAACGCTTCAGCTCATCGTCCTGTTGTCATTTCTCAAACCGAGATCTGTTTCGGGCACATTTCACTACCGAGAAGTAGTAACATTACATCACCATAATTTTTCACCAATTCTCTCCAGCAGCTAATGCCAGTTACCTATATAATATGAAACGTTGAAGATAAGCTTTATACATAATGTGTTCCATACATATCTTTTTTATTGCTTCGCAGTGCATATCTAGTATCTAGCAAGCGTCAGTAAGTTAATTAGCTGGAACAACGAGCTTGTTATCCTCTTCCTTTGTGTCCCGTCTGTCTAACATCTTGGGGAAAACGGAGGAAACACGAAGCATACTACTGACTTTACTAAACTACCATACCAAACACCAGCTCCTGTATTAAAACTAAAACTATTGCAATAATACCACTACCTTTTTGAGAGCATACACACGTGCGTGTGTGCCATTTTCCCTAATAACAATATTCTCTTTCCAGGAGGAAAAACAAACAAACAAGGAAGAGCAAGAACACACGTAAATTATATTCACAAAAAATGGATGGTCCCCCGGAGAAAGTTTTGCACATAAAAATGGAGGAGTTTTTAGGACGTGTTTAGCCTACGAGGTAATCCTGTGAAAAATTGTTAGGCGAGAAAGGATTTAGGGAGGTAATCAACGTACGCGTACTCATGCATGCATACCATTATTGCTAAAAATGTAGAACTCTGGGAGAAAATTCTAGGTTGAGCGCTATTCATATGTTTAAACTTTCTCTAAAAATAACTTAAATGCGTTCACAGTTCAGAACAATGCACTGCCAAGAATAAGATCTAGCATGGAAATTACTAACAAAGATTGCAAATGTCATTAACCGAAGATAACAGTGGAATCCGTGAGAGAACACACTTTTAATGACGCAATCACTAACTAAAGCAAGAGGGTAAACTTTAGTACTCCTTGTCGAGAGCATCGATCATGAAACATGAAGCAAAAAAATTGCTTTTAATGGGCTATGAAGAAAATTTAGGGGGTCTACCGCTCCTCCCTTGAATGTTTCCTCATTTTAAAAAAACCAGATTAACGAGGAGAACTGAAAAGGCCTCTCGGGAAAGAGTGGCATAAAGAAAACTCAAATATTTCTTAGAAATGTTTCGAAAAGAGCATCTTGGAATTTTGCTCCAACCTTTTCAGAGGCTCGGATAACCTACCTTTTCAATTTGAAATTCTCAGTTTGAAATCAGAGGAAACATGATGGAGGAACAAAAAGATTTTTTCCTTTCGTTTTCTTAGAGTATGTGCTTAGCCAGAGTGAAAGGACTAAAACCGAATAAAGACACGCATTTTTCCCGTACGTTTTTCATCATCCTCCTCATCCGAAAGAGCTCTTAGAAAGATTATGATGGTGATTGGTTCATGCTCCATTTAGCTAAAACTATAAAAGTAAAGAAAGGAAAAAGGATTTTCTTCTCTCGCAGAATAATTTTTTTTGCTGACAAAAGGACTGACGCATCACACATCCCTTTTCCCAGTAAAATATTCCCTACGCAGACAGGCAGGTAACTAGATATGTTTAGAAACTTACATGATGCTCCTACTAGAGGCAACATCATTTGATGTAACATTAAATTGCAATGTGTGTGTAAGATATTTTCATCAATAACTCCATTTTCTCCATGATCATCGTCAAATAGAAGGGACGGCAAATGGAGGACCTTCCAAAACACGTACATATTCTCTGTGAATGTGCGTCCTTTGCTAATCGTCACTGATTATCAGAGAAGCGACAAAGAAAACTTCCCTCAAAGTTTTTATCTTTATTGATCTTCCCATATTATTTTCCCCGTTTACCTCTCTCCAGTAAAAGTATTTTTCTCGAACCCTTTTCTTATTTGCGATTTGTCGAGCTTAAAAGGGAGATAAAGCTCCAGGATTACAAGCTTTCCCTTTTCCACATTTTGAATAAAAATTAATCTTCTTGTCAACATTAGTTCATAAGTGTACGCAATTCAAGTCCTCTACAGACCTTATATAACATTCAAGCAAGAGGATAGCTATACCTTGGATGAAAAATTTCGCCACTTTTCCCACTCCATCTAACCATGTTTGCTTTCACCCTGTCAAAAATTACTTTTTTATTCCTTCTCCTAACAGATTATTATTCTCTGGTCACGAATGCGCCACAAGGCCCTAATATTTCTTTTGGGGTGTCAACACACAAGTAATGTGTCAAATGACGATGGTACGAGATTAGACACGTGCAAAGCTATAGGGAGCGGAAGAGTCTCCTATTAACTCTTTCTTCGTTCTAACAATAAATGGATTCTCCCAATTTCCTGATAATATTTTAGTACTTCATGTTTCCGTTCAGCATTAATCTAGGTAAAAATAGTACGCGCAATTATGAAGCTTGCGTGATTCAGTTCATTCAACTGAAATATATCATTGGAGAAAGTACTCTGTAAAACTCCCTGATGAGAGACTGTAATCATATCTTCCTCTTGATTATCATCATAGACCATAGGCCTCTTTATGATCAAATTCACATGAAAATTCCACCGCAGTAGGAGAAGGGCATAACACATAATATATCGTTGCTATGCACTAGCTCTAGTTCCTCCAGGAGAAAGTCAACTGAACTCACCAATCCTCCAACAATTGTGGGTGATACAACGCTACTGTCATCCGACAACGCGGAGATGGAACTAATCGATCCGGATTCAGATGGGCTTCGTGGCACGCCTAGATAGGAAGATGAGCGTCGCCTGCTACTGTTGTATCTCATATTACAGTTATTTGGGATTTTATACACGCATCGCTTATGGTAGTTCAAACCGCATCCTGTTATATAATAAAAAAAGACATACCGGATTCAATGTATAATTCATTTCGAGTAAAAAACTCCACAAGGATGAATCGGGATATTTTTTATTATTTGCACATTGTTACCTTCACATTTGAGCCCTTGGCGCACTAATCCAAACAGCATCTCTCCGCAGAAGTCACAGAAAGTTGGTGTTTTATACGAATGGACGGAAAGGGTATGTGGCCGGATTTGAACATCTTCCGGTGGCGGAGCGTTTGCTAAAAAGGATTTAGAAAAAAATTACAAGTTAAAAATAGAATAAAAATCAAATCCTGTTCTTTCTTTTTTTCTACTACTATGTACATAATTCATTATTCATGAGAAGTAAGTGCACTCTCATCTCGAGTCTCGCAAAATATGAGGGAAATTCCTTCCTACTACAAAGCAAGTATGTATACGTAGGCACCTATTGAAGCTCTCCGATGTCTACATTTTTTACATCCATCCTTTTATTTCCGCTTCTCTGATTTCCTAACAGTCCCTACTCCAAGCATACCATACCCTAATCGGAAAATAAGGACGAGGGGGTAGTTCTTTTGGAAAAAAATCTTATTCACGCGTACATTTTCTTTTTCGCTACATTTACTCTTGTGAAGCACTCAAATATGCAAAATATTAAAACTCTCCAGAGCTTCTAAGAATTCCTCTGTAATAATTCCATGAAACAACAAACAACTAACCCTTATACAACAACAGGCTTTATTGCCTTATATTACGGTAAGCCAACTAGAGGAGGTTCTCAGCCCGTGCCACAACTAAACCTTTCAAAACAAGTAAAGCATGTCATTCGACTCCGACTCGCTCCATCTTAAAATGCTAACCATATCTATAAAAAGTTGCCCAAAATGGAGAAAAATCTTAAACCTTCTTTTTACGGATGGCTGTATAAAAAATAATGATAGTCCAACTAAAGCAATTTTTTGTCTTCAAGCTTTCTCCACTCTCTTCTAGCTCAAGGAGCCACAGGGAAATCTCGTTTCGACAGGAGAGCAATTTAGCCCAAAAGATGTATGTACATGAAATAAACTATCATCAAATAAAAAAACGCTAGTAGGTCTAATATGCCTTTCTACTTAACTATGAAGACAACACACTAGCATTTTATGACTACCACTATGGCCACATCACCACTACCATCACCACATTAAATGGGATGGAGGAAGGTTAACTTTCTTTTCACCTATTTTACCAGAAACTTGAATGCTCAATCCACGTATTTTTAAAGGATAGCAATAAGAAAATTTCGTAGTAAATCTGTAAAGTCATTTCTTTACTTTATAGTGCACTCCCATCCTATTTTTCACGGAAAAGTATATTTATTTCGACGGAAGAAGAAGAAAAGACTGTAAAAGGATTGCTGTTATGATCTGCTTTCTTTTTTGTCTTCTTTTAAATTCGTTTGAGTGGTGCACCCAAGGCGCACATGCAAGCCCTCTAAGGTCGTAGGAAAATTTTGGATGAGGGAAAGTGAGGCATGTGTGGCCTTACATTTATGTATGTTGCCTCACATTCCACTCAACATATTTTCCAATAAAAAAGGGAAACTTGATTCCACAAAAAGCTGCTAACCGCATTTCGTTTAAAATTGTAGGTCTTTTTCCTTTCACCATTTTTAGTAGAAATGCTGAGAATGGAGAACATACAAATTTGAGAAATTTATTTTTAGGAAAGTCGGTCTAACCTTATTTCCTTTAACCTTTAAATTTTCATTTCGTGGCTAGGCACTTTCCAATAAACATAAATATAAACGGAAATTGTTATCTAGGTGGGCAACTTTGCCTGTGGTGGTAGTTGAACTAGAAGCTTACGAGATGTAAGGTGATATGAAGTGAGGAGCTACCTACCTAATGTACATATAACAGGGAATGGCTTCGTGTTTCATTCCTCTCATCATCTATTTAACTTTAGGTATTACGGCGGACTTTTCAATGGATCAGTAGAAGCATTCTCCTTTTCACAAGAAATGTACATACCTACTTTCTCTCATGCATATATGGAGATGGGCTAGAAGGAGATATTTACTCAACCGAAATAGAAAATTGAACAATAGGGAGGCTTTGCTATTTTTGAAAAAAAGTCGATGAATCTTGAGAAAATCTTTGTGTAGGCTTCACCCTTTTTTGGCAACGTTCTTACTTTTATGCCACATGAATTCAAACACTGCATTTTACACATTCCACAACCAAAAATAGAGGAGATTGTATATATAATTTTTTGCAAAAGAGAAAGAGTCCTGACGGAAGTTAATGATAAAATAAAATAGAAAGGTCAGCAGTGAAAAGGAATTTGGCGTAGGCTAACATTTGCAGTAGGTAACGTAGATTGACTGGTACATCGTTACTGTTATTTTGCATTTATCAACTCAGCAAATCTTCATTCTTTTGAATTTTTTTTGTGAAAGACGATTCGATGCTTGATTGCCAAAATACATCAGCTTAAACGCAACATAGGACCAGTAGCTTTTCTCCAATTCCAATTTTCTTAAAAGGCAATCTTCATCCATAATCTACAAGGATTAGTAGAAAAATTTTGCCAGCCTCCCAGGCTTTAATTCTTATTCCCCAAAGACCAGCTTTCCAACGCAAAAGGTTAGACGTGCAAGTGAGCCATAATTTATAGAGCTAAAACAAGCACCCCAATAAAAACTAATATAGCTGATACGAAGAAAAACAAAATAATCAGAAGCAACATAATACATAAAAGTTCTGTTCCAATGTACCATCTCATTTTTTTCTTATCCTATTTCTTAAAACAGAGATGAGATAGAAAAGGGTCCAAAATTAAACTTTGTCCTTTTCCTCATCTTCTACGTCTTTGCCAAATTCTTGAGAGACAAAAGCCGATATAAGTGAAAGAGCAAAGAGGGGGACCAAATAAAATGGAAGGAGCCCTCTGAACTTACCCGTTTTTTTGGCAAAGAAGAAAAGTAGTTTTCTTTTCTACAAAACGAATGAAAAAGCCCTTTGATGATGGAGGGAACGACCAAACTGGATTACTATGAAAAGCATTTACCAATATGCACTTTTCGTTAAGGTACATAAAAAGAAAGCAAGTTAAGTCGAGTCGATATATGACTTCTTTTCCCTTTCACTTTCCGCTTATAATTTCTATAAATAATCTAATGTAAATCATCAAAAGATGCAAATGACATTTCTATAACTTTTGAAGGCACATTTCCCCGGGAAGTAGTATCACAACTTTTCCTTCTGCCAACAGATGGGAAAGCTCACATAAAGTTTTTTTGAAACCAAACGAAATCCTCAAAATATCTTTCATGATATTATCATAGGAATTTCCTTCTAATGATGACGAGTAAACTCATAACAAACGCGTGTTCCTAAATATATTATCTAACGCGTCTGGATTTGCATTAGTCAACCATTGAAGTTTATCAACTATTGCGAAAATTTCTTCGTAAATCGCACAAGCCTTTCTCGAGACTTCATGAACATTACTTGAGCCTATTCGTGACTTGTAAATCCCATTTTTCATGCAATCCCTATTCTTTCAAAAGTACTCTGCTCTACTCCATCATCGTCATCATCATCCCAAGACATTCATCTTGTGAAACACGTCCAGTTTTTTCGGCACCAAAACACACACACACTCACAACTCGTCCTGCTGGTTGAAAGTACAGCTCATTCATTCGCTCACTCGCTCAACTTCTCATGTCTGTTTCTGATGTTATCTATCTCTTGAGCAACTTTGAAAAGTTTCATCCTTACAACTTTTCTTCTTTTCCCCTGCTATTCTTTTCAAAATCCAATAAACCAATACATTATATCATGTTTATGCTTTCTCCGCGTTGCAACTCAAACCCAACTCCCAAACCGAACGGATCGTAGTAGCTTTTTCTATTGATGATGGATGCAGGCATGGATAAGCTCAAGCAAATATTTCCATTTCATCCATGTTATTATGCTACCTAACGTTTTTTTCTATCTAATGCATAATCCATATATACTCCTCTCTATATCTGTTCTTAATAGTCTCAAAATGATAATGATACGACAAAAATATACTACTAGCACAAGTAGAACTAGAAGGACGTTCGCAAGCATCTAGCTTTACTATGCACTCCCGGAAAACTAGTACAGAGGCAAAAAGATCGTAAAATTCTATTTTTAGCTCCTCTCTCTCTCTTCTTTCTCACTTTCCCTTTTTTCCCTTCTTTCCCTACAGCTGTAGAGACGGAGATAGGAGCTAGAAAAAACTCTTTCTTCTGTTTAGCTTTAGCTTCAATAGCATAGCATGGCAGGGGGTTCTGGCTCCGAGGTATTCATCAGGATGAGTAGGTTTTTTCTAAAGAGGAATAAGGGCTCTCACCAGTATAGTACTTCTTCGTGGATCTTCTCTCCGTTCTATTTGCAACACGCGATATTTTCAGGAGGCACGCATCGTCGGTTCTCTCTGTTCAACTGAGGCAGTCAGAGAGAAAGGGAGAGCATTACATCAGACTCAGTGGAGAAAGTTGCATTGTTACAGAGAAAAACACGATTTGGTGGCTGGGCTTTTGGGCTCATGATGATAATGCTGCTGGTGCCAATGGTTCAGCATGCCAGGCCCATGCCACATGTGAACGAATATTTTTATGTCATGAAATAGGCGAACGTCTCTAAGTTTCTGAGTCTCACAAAAAATATTATTCCTTGTTCTTCGCCCGCCTTTTCACATTTCCCTCTCAATGATCTATAAGCTATAGTGGATACGTGTTGGGATGAGAATTGGTATTATATTTTCTATTAAAGAAACTACGAAATAAACCCAAGACACTGCACGGCCACCATTACATGGTGATGTTACAGGCAAGTAAGAGAGTTTAATGGGAGCACTACATGGGCCCATAAAAATAAAAGATAATATAATACTAGTACAGTACAACCATGAGGAAATGGTGAAAGTGGGGAAGTTTCTTCCTTTCAGAGCTCGAGGAGAAAGTACAACATGAAGAAATGTGTCCCGTGTCCCTTTTCCTGCTTCTTAACCATGAATTCCCCACGCATATCCATCCACTCTCAATACATCCATTCGGAGATACATACGAAGAACGAAGGAGAAGGCAACGAATTTCATTTCATGATCTTGAGGTTAACCCTTCGAAAAAAGTTAAAGTTGAGAAGGAAGAAAAACTTATGCTATGAGTCAGCATTTTTTTGCAATGCCATATCAAATTAAACTACACAGGCTTCCCAGAATCATACATTGAACCCAACATAATTCATGAAATTATTACGGTGATGATGATGATGAGACAGCAGAAAAAAGAGCGCGACTCATTGAAAGAAATTATTTCTGGCATGTGAGCTCAAACTCGAGTCATACTTACTTGGCTTTCCAAGATAAGATGATAATCTTTCAGGAATTTGGAGACTCGTCATAGCACAAGAATCTAATGCAACATGACACGATCGTACATGGAAGAAAAATTGTCTCTCCGAAGCTGTTCAAGATGATAATGATGGGAGTGGAAGTTGCGGTCGTTATGCTTTCTCCTAGAATCTAAAGCGCTTTTGCGAGAACTTTCGATCCCTGAGCCGAGAAAATTCCTAAGACATTTTAAAACTAGAATACAATGCACTGGCATTCTCTAAATAGGAGAGTTCTCGTAATGATCGGGTTAGACTCTATAATACTCATGCCCATTTTGCTCTCTACATTGCCAAACCACATTCATATTTTAGCAGCCGTAGTGGAATATAAATGTCCAAGAGAATTAGGCCGGAGGTCTGCATATAAACGTAAAATGATGATATCGAGGGAGAAGGCATATATATATAGATATATAATGTTCTGACATAGTCATCCTGCAAAAACATCTACATTTTTAATTTTTACCAAGATTCTAACAATAGTCTTCCCTAATAAGATAATATGAATGAATAAGAAACCTCAAAATAAATACGAGTCAAGTCAGACGGACCAGGCGCCAATGTTGAGTCAAACATTCTTGATTAAAGTCTACTTTTTAATCCAATAAGGTGGAAACGTGTTTTGAGAGCATGATTTCTCTTCGCATGTGAGAAAAAACTACAGGCTGAGAATAGAATGGAGTCTTCTAGGAACTGACGAAGATTATGACTGCCTCTTCTCTGAAGTGATGAATAATACAAATGAAAAAAAATCCTCACCTGTGAGCACAATTTCCACCAGGGTATCATCAGTGATTTCTGAGGCGGCGTTGATCATTTGGAGAATATTGGTGGAACCGTAGTCGTGCCGGAATAACAAAAGTCTTTCGTTGAGTCTGGCTAGTCCGTGCTCGGGAAACTGAAATAGAGATCGAAACAAAAATAGAGATTGCATTAGCAGTTCATACAGTACTCATGTCCTCTAAAAAATAAGATATGCGCACAAGCAAAAGCTACTAGGAATGAATTATGAATCGAATGAATATAATAAATTATTTAGTATGTCTGGAATGCAAATTCGGGAAAATACAAAAGACTCTTCTCGCTTTCTTCCCGAGTCCTGCCAAGGGCATAAAAACAGCAGGCAATTTGAAAAAGCTGTGCGATGCATTTTAATACAATTTTCAGGAAGAAGATTGCCAAGATTTTTTCGCCTAAAATTTAATTTAGCAAAAAATGCTCATTTCATTTTTTCGTTTCACGTTGGTACATACTAACTGCTGCGTTTTTATCTTTTATATCAATTCAACAGCTTCGCAAAGTATTCTAGCCGTGATAATAATTTAATGACATCCTCCATCCTACAGTCTACTGCCTTGGAATTTATTAAGGATTCATGACACATAGAAAACGATAATATGTGCCTTATTTTATCTGGCACATTTTTTCGACTATCTTGCAAAAAAAATTTCATTAGAGTTTCATTTCAAAGTCACACTTTCTCGGTCTTAATATAAAAATATGTTTTATGATGACTATGACGCTAAAGTTTTTTTTAGAGCGACAACTTTTGTAAGAAAACATACTTTCACTGGAACATATGCTACTCAAATAAAAAAGATAGCAGGGATAGCGCCAAAATATTCCTTAATCTATATCTAATTAAAGTAAATTCCCTTAAGGAGTATTACAGCCAAGTAAATAACCAACCTTGAAAAAAAATTTCTCCGCTTTTGGCGAAGACGACAATATTCTTTGCAATTATTCTTTTATGCCAAAACGCAGCGGTCAACTCGCTCGCTTATGCATGCCAACCAGCCAATTCTTAAAAAACTTGAAAAGCAAGCGTTCTATTCCATTTCAGCTGGATAAATTTTTCAGTTGGAAAATCAAACTAAAAAATGAAGCTGGCATTCTCGCATGAGACAAAACCAAGAAAACTCTACTTTTGGGGTAAATTAGGTAACTGCAAACTGTAGAAAAGTGCCATTTATTTGGCTTGTCTGGAAGCAAACTACTAGCCATTAAAAGTTTCCTTCTTTCCCCTCAAAATCTGGCTTGAGTTCGTTCCAGGAAAATGGTCTAGTCGTTAAAATTCAATTTCACTCGTAATAACACTTTAATGTACCTTGATTGCTCAAGACTTGATTCTATTAAAGAGTGTAACAGCGTCGTCTTCAGTCGCATTGAGCTTCCTCCATTTCCTGCATTTACTTCATTAGATTACCAATCAGCACGAGGAAGGATTACTATAGTCATGATATGATATGAGCTACTGACTACCTTTTTACTTCGTTCCTTTAACCTCAACACTCAACATTTCGACTCGTGCCAAGGTGAAAGAAAGGTACGGAAAAGGACAAATAAGCACATATTATGAAGACATATTGCTTTTCTTCCAAACTCAACCTCAACTTTCTGTTTTGTTTGTTCAAACATAGTCACATCGTAAACATTTCAGTATCTTTTACAAGAATACCACAAGTATTTATCGTCAAGAAAAGTACTTACAAAGAATTGTTGAAAGGAGAGAAAGGAAAAATTCCATGAGCAATTCCACTTTGATTAATTAAAAGAAAGACATAACTACAATATGAACTGCCGAGCTACATCACCTGCAAATTTTTGTAAATGCAAATTTTCTCACCTCAATCCGCAAAATCTCT
>JAHZNI010000839.1:0-10080 GCA_027744415.1 Seira ritae
TCCTCTGCCTACTCGAGTGGAACAAATTTTACTTGAGGTATCCTGTCAACCGCACCTTATGACGGATAGATCGAGAACCAGAACCAGAGCCAGAAAATCTTATGTTCATCTTTTCCCCTCAAAATCATCTCGTTTAGCGTCTTACTCAGTCCTATTATTAATGTTATTACGAGGACATCCTCCTCTTTCCCGGAACGCACGAGCCGTCGATGCGATAATCTTTTTCCCCTTTCTTCCTTCCAATTCTAAAAACTACTTATCCTTATCCGCGTGGGTAGTTGTGATTGTGATGTGATAGCTGCTCCGTTTTGCTACAGCATATTGTTCTGAAAATTGTTGTCCGTAAATATTTGCGATGACAGGGAGAGGACCGTTAGCACGTCCATGCTCAAGTACGACATTAAAGTAAATAACCGTTCACTTCACATTTCGCCTCTCACTCATCGCATCACATCACATCATCGGTCCGTCGTCGGTTGGGGCAACAAACATTATGATATCCTATTTTTATCCGCCGAACAACTCTCTTCAAAAACCGCCAAATCGCGTCTTTTAAAGTCACAACCTAATCTCAGCCAGCAAACATTTACCTTTCCCAAGAACAAGGAGAGCAAGTTATGTACATTTCCCATCATAGATACAAGATAGGCAAGACAAACATTATCATCACCATCATCATCATTTTGATAAGAAGATAATAAAAAAAGATGACAAGGAAAGTAAGGAGTAGTATCTATGCGATCTAAATCTTGAGGCGATCGAAAAATAAAAAAATCGAGGTCTTTGAGTCTGTGAGTCCGTAGATGAGCTGAGAAAATATATTCTCTCCTCACTCCTCATAATTTATCATACAATTTTTGCATAAAATAGTCCATTATCACCAGCGCAGTATCTATCTTCCCTTTCCTCTTGAACTTCAAAGATGGTGATTATGATTGCGATTCTGGAGAATAATAATAATGTACATAGTACATACATAGTAAGTGCATGCTTTCTCTCCGTAATTTTTCAGCTCAGCCGCGACTTCGACTTCATGTAAAAAGCCAATAATGATAATGCATTGTGGATGATTCATTACTCTGTCTCTCCACCTATTCCTATTCCACCAAGCCTTAGCCTTATTATTGCACGGGTAATGTTTATGATGTGGTTTTTTTCTTCTCTTCCTGCAAACGAAAGGCAACGCCAAGCCAAGCCACGACGATCATATCATGATGAGGATGACGATGACGATCATCATGAAAAATAATGATAATAATGATTCTACTATCCTTTTGCATACCGCACGTACACTTACACACACTCCTCCGATTCCATTCCATCAACAGCGCTATATGATGTAGTAAGTATGTTGTAGTGCAATTGATGCAAAGAGAGGAACATGAGAGCGTTAAAAGAAGAAAAATGGGATTTTCTTTCCCTCCTTATTCATCCTCCTCACTTTCTCTTTTGGCCTGGCTTTGGCTTTCTTGGCTTTCGCTTCCCATAATAATATATGTACGTAAGTATATATTTTTCTCTTCGGGATGGTAAACAAAAGCTCCTTTCAGAAGGATAATGTTTCTCAGAAAAAGTGTGAGTGCATGCATAATGCACCTTATCCCCTTAAAATCGGATAAGATGCCTATTGTATAATATGCTATACACTCAAACTCAATACGTATAGCATTATATAATAATGGCATTGTGAAAAGTCCCGAAAATGCAAAATTATGGAGTATTCCACGCGGAAAATATATGAAGTTTTTTTTTCTTCTCGACAAATCTTTATGGGACATGTCTGTTTTCTTCTACCTGGTTTACCACAACTCACATTGAAAAATATGATGATATGATGGTGATATGCTAGCATAGTTTATTCTTCACGATTTTCCACATCACATCATAATATTATCATCTCTTTCTTCTTCCAGAGCCAGAGCAGTTACACTGTTTCCATCCACCCATGCCATTTTAGAGCAGGTTAATTCTTCCTCAAGATGTGATGTGATGAGGAGACCACACCATTGTAAAAAAAGAAAGTCTCTCACTATTTTTTTTCTCCTTCTCTCTCCCTCCGCAAGTCATAAATAATGATAAAGTGAGAAAGAGCTCATTTCCTGAAAGAAAGGCGAAAGAAATATAAATTTTTTTCGGTCTTGGTGCTGGTGCTACACTATATCCATAGTGTCAGGATAGTGAAGGGGGATTACGATATTACTTACTCACTCTTTCTCCTTTCCACCTTTCTCTTTCCAAATAGATAAAGTGAGAATGCCATACCGGCATCACATCTCATGAGTTCAAAACCAAACACGGGAAAAATAGTAGTAGATGGGATGGATGGATACTAGAAACCAAAGTAAAAATGGGAAAGAGCACTTGTGCATATGCATAGCATATCAAATAGCATTCTTCATTTTTTTCCTCCCAGTTTTTTTATCCGCGTGGAAAAGCTTTATTCTCGTGTCGTTTTCTCCCGTGTTATCTCTCTCTCCCTCCTTGAGAGAGATTTTTACTACTTGAGAGAGAAGAATAAACTTAGGGAGAAAAGAAGGAGAAAGAAATGTTTTTTATATATGACTTCTTCACTCAGGTCTCAAGGGATGTGCCCCATGTGCAGCACTAATAATAATGATTATGATGGTAAAGGGGAATCTATTAGCTCTAGCTCGCATCTCGATTCCAGTCAAGAAGACCCAAACGGAAACGAGATTCTCAGTCGGTGTTTTTTTTGTGTATTTTTTTTATCTTGACATCATCTAGCCATCCCACCCAGAATAAAAAGAAACCTATGCAGAATAAGTTTAGAATGGAGGATGGTTTCAGATAGCCCATGGAGAACTTTGCTTGTGCACATTATAGAAAAATAGTATTATACATTATCATATCATGATTTCCATATCACAATACAATTCGGCGATACTGTTGCTTCTCCAAAAGGAAATAATGGAGTAGGAGTAAAGTAAGGCAATCCCGTATCTTAAGCTGTAAAAACAGAGATAAAAATCCCACCAAACCAAGCGAAACGCGCTACATATCTATATGTAGTCCGCTCAATGTCATTCCGCAAAAAGTAAATACCTTGACCTGATCACCCGAAAAGAAATCCAAACGATTTAAGTTTCTCTGCTCTCCTCTCCAGCTCCCAATCTTAAATGATAATCCTTAATGCTTTCATGATGTACATACAATTTTGCCGCATTGGAAATGGAAATACTCTCAGAAATATTATTTCATTACATTTCATTCTTTCTCCTATTCTAAGGAATTAAATACAGCAAAAAAAGGATATAATATGTAGTTGTAGTTGTACTGCATAAATGATGAGAAGTGGACGAGGAGGGCATGTGGCATGTGTATTCAGTAGTCCACATGGGAATTAATTATCTTTTCCGTTGCCGAAAAACCAAGCTTAACTAAAACTTACTATGTACCTATGTATGTGATCACATTCTCACATAATCATCATCATCACCATCATATCATCCAATTTATTTCTCCAATTTCAATTCGCTCATCAGTTTCATTTTGTCCGTGCGAGCCCACCTAGCTATATATGTATATGTATGGTGGATGGAATATGCATGCATGCGTGCCTGGTTATTATAAGCCCATCACCATCATCATCATGATCATCATCATTAGTTTTCTCCTCTACCGACTACCGACCTTTTTTCAGGAAGCAGGATTACTACGTTCGAGGAGGGTCATATAGCACACCACACCAGAGCATATACATATGTAGCACGTGTCCCACTGAGAATAAGGAAGCGTTTAGCCTTTTGACTCTGAAAATAGGACTATTAACATTATCATTGCCCCTGTCTGTCAATCTTACAGCCATCATAATATCACATCACGAGAGAGACGAGCAGAAAAAAAATATTATGACAAATTATACAGCTACAAGCACAGCTTATCCAGCCACAGTTCCAGCTTCTCACGAGCCCAAACACCAGTAAAATCTAAAGCTTATCATCTGCTAGTCTACAGTCTACACATATGTATGTACGTACGAAGAAGTGAAAATATTTCACGGAAGAGAAAAAATACTTTTCCGAGCAATTTTTTTTCCCATGAAAAAAGAGCCCGTCTCCTTTTTTTAAAGGAATGAGAAAAGATTAGAACTTGAACGCGTAAAAGTGAAGATAATAATCCTCCTCCTTCACGTTTGTCCGACCAAGTGTAAAGGTGTGTCTGTCTGCCTCTCTTTTGTGATCCTCGACTCGACTCAGTCAGGACCAGGGCAAGGCAAGCGAAACACTATTTTTTAAAAGAGGGAGAAAGATAATACGTCACGCTGCGAAGAAAATGAGAAATTATCCTGTGCCGTTCTTCTCCACTGCCGCCGCCGCCGCGCCGCTGCTGTTAAACCTATTATGAATGATGATGATGATGATGATATGATGGCGTGGAGGAAAGAAAAGATGCTATTTTTTCACTATATTTTTTATCGCAAAGATTTTTCCTCATAAAAATGTAGGTGTGTTCGTTCGTTGCATGAAGTACAAACATAGGTATAAGTAGGTAAGTACTTTTTTACGGAGGAAAAGTTTTTCCCCATCTGGAAGAATGGCGAATTTGTGGATTGTGGACCACCACCCACATTTTATCTTCGTACTCTACTTTTTTTTAGAATTTTTTATTGCATGCATGAACCTTGAATTCAAATAAGAATAAAAACCCCCCAAAAAGAAAAACTTACTTTCCCGACTATCAACATCAACCTAATACCTAGCTACTTTTTTTCTATAAATGGATTTGGAATGGAGAAGACATAAAAAATTAATTCATTTTAAAAAACTTGTTGCCACATTCTCGCCCCTGGAACGAATAAAAAAAGTTTTCTATCAAAAAAAGAGTTTACAAATTTTATTGGCTTTTGTTGGGAAGTAAGTAATTCATTTATTCATCGAATGAATGAATGATGATGGAATGTGCATTGTGGGTCGTGGGTGGGTGTGTAGATCTAAAGAGCGTGAGTAACTTTCTCATTCAGATTGCGTACTACTACATACCATTATTGGCTGATAGGATGATGCTGCTGATGCTGATGTGGTTTTGTGGCTGGAAATAGTATTCACTTTGGTTCATTTGAAAACATCTCTTCTGATCTTTAAACTTTTCCAGAGCCTGCAAGCTACAAAGCGGTGATTATTTTTTTCCCTTCTGCTTTTTTGCCGTAGACTTTTTTTGTTGCCTTTTCCCCTTTTGAAAAGATAATTTTGATAAGTAAAGTTCACTAAAATGGAAAGGAAAAAGTGTTTTCTTCTATTTCTTCTATTCCACGAAAGGAAAATGCTAAAAATCCTTGAATTTTAACTTAGTCAAGCACCAATACAATTTTTGCATGGTTCCTTGGAAAGTTGAAGAATAGCGGGGCGACGGAGGGAGTATGGAGGAGCATCTAAAAAGTTGAACTTACTAGACTACACACACAGCCACAGCCAACAAATCGAGTTGAATAGCATTTTACAACAAAAGACGCAACACACAGACCGAGTTTTACTTCTTTGTATCAACTTTACTTTTCCACTTTAATAATAAAAATATAGTATATATCATGGGAATGCGAATGCAGCAACAGCACAAGCACAGCCACCAGCATCCATTCACTACAAACGTAGAAAGAAAGAAATCAAAAACTTTTTTTTCTGAGAAAAAGACGAAGACGACACAGGATGGTGATGATGATGATTATGATTATCATTATCATACTGACTTGAAAGGATTTTTTCCATTCGATTCGTCGAATTAAGCTTAGGATGAGGATGAACTGGAGAAAGAAGATGATGAGTCTTTTTGGTTTCAGTTCTTGATCAAAGACGAGACTTTTGGAGCTTGACTTGACTTGACTAGACTTGGAATTTGGAGTGGGATGGGAGTTAATCTGACATAAAATGTATACAATTATCTAGTAGTTTTTTTTTCTAATTGGGTTTGCTCACCCACTCATTAATAATTTGTGAAAATTCATAAATTCACTATGGACTATGGAATGCTCAACTCTGAATCGTGTCATCGTCGTGGCTTTGGATTAATATTTGCTTGCGCCATAAGTACTGAAAAAAATTCCGGAAAGTTTATAGTTGGCTTTTCCGTGCTACCAATTTTCCCATTAGGTAAAATGTCAAACACCTCAACATGCTTTTTCTAGAGTGGAGTGATGTGATGGGTACTGGACTTGGCTGTCTGGCTTTCATAAATCTTCATTCCCCTCCTCAACCTCTCTCTCTGAATGAAGGAAAGAGGACAAACACAGCGTGACATATTTTAGGCAAAAAAAAATTTACGTGCGCTCATCATAATAGCATCAATATTTTATTTGCTCCCAAGTCTACAGAATAAAGAGCATTCATATTCATATTCTTTCAACCTGCTTCTACTTCTACCATAGCTAGCATTTAAGTAGGTAAGTTTGCAATTTTCTTAAAAACTCTAGATACTTCAGGACCTACCTAAATATCTATACTTGAAGATCCAAAAACACGCATTACAGTTCCCTCTACTACTTGCATAATAATAGTGATAAAATGGCCATCAAAACCGATGAAAAATTAGGTGTCCACTCTGAAGCTTTCACAACGAGTCAATATATGTGTATGCATTGCATAGAGGACGCATTTCGCCTTTCCTGACCTGACCTCATTTGACTGAAAAAAAATTACCGAGGCTTTAAATCACAAGAAAAATTACATGAATCCAGAAGAATAACTTTGTCCCATCTCCCCATCACTGCATACTTTTATATTTCTTTTATGCTTGTGCTTGTGTTCGAGTTCGAATCATGATTCATGAATGCAAGGTGGAAAAAGAAGGAAGACGAACGTGGTGGATTATTGATAGCGACAAACACACTCACACACAAGCCACGTTTTTCTAAAGACAACATTTTCTTATTTGAAGAGAGAAGCCATCGGAGGATTGATGGAAGCTTCTAAAGCAAAGCACCTACTAATGTACCTACACGGAGAAAATATTATTTTCTTCTTGACAATGCAAATGCAATGCACCAAATACTTGAGTTGTGTGACGATGAGCGAGAGAGGAGAAAGGAAGGTACACAAAAGAGGAGATTTTCGTAGAATAAAAAAAATAAAACAGGCAAAGCCAAGACCAAAACCGAGATCTGCATATTAGACGAATATTTAAATGGGCTCGTCGTTCAGCTCTGGCTCTGGCTCAGGCAATGCCAAGCCAGCACGGAAGCTTTGTTCAAATAAANGGCTCAGGCAATGCCAAGCCAGCACGGAAGCTTTGTTCAAATAAAAAATCCTCCTTCCCTATTTAATGCTCTTTACTACCAGTCTAATCGGAATAATATGCTATTTTTTTCACAAAAGCGTGAAAAATATATAAGTCTCTTTTGAATGAATGAATGAATGAGTGAATAGGTAGGAGGTAGTAAATGGTATAGTGTATCTGAGTCTGAGTGAGTACAATACTACCTACCGCTTTCCTCAACCTACCTATCTACCTGACAGCATCATGCATCAGGAGTCTCGTCTCGATTCACTCCGGGAAAGCATGGAATTGAAGGAACAAAAAAATACACGACGTTTTGAACAATTTACTATTCCATCCTTTTCCTACGTGGTCTTGCCTCCTGTCCCAGAATAATTTTCTTCTTTTCTCTCTCTCTCTTTCTGACTCTGAGTTGTTTTCCCTTTTTTTCTCTCTTATTTGCATTATCCATTTAAACCTGTCTCTTCCCGTTTTCCCTTCACTCACTCGCTTTCTCCACACCTTAGAAAACAAAGTCTTCATTTTGGAAAGGAGGAAGGAAGTAGGATGACGCGCATCGTATCCATAACATAACTCGGCTCGGGGCAAGATAACAGCAAAATTGCTGTTTACCTCCGTCTTAAAATGCACCGCTGCCCATCCTGTTCCATGTTCTCTCTTTTCAACATCGCAACGCAACGCGCATCAGTTGGAATTATTGAAGCGCATCCTTCCCTTCAGAAAGAAAAACTTGAGCAATTAAGTAAAATATGGCCATAATTCCATTCAAAATCCTACTGCTGCATTTAAAATGGACATGATGATCATGAACAGTGGAGCAGCCAAGCCATTTTGTCTCTTTCAGAGTGAGCGTCGAGCGTCACATTTTCCCAGTACCTTTAGCTCGTCGTGGGAATGAAATGTTCTTCCCGTAAGGAGGATTAAAAAAAAATTATTCATTTTTTCCATTGGAATGGCATCCTGTCAGCCATTTAGAATACATTTATTCTTATCAATTCTATTTCTTGTCTTTTTCTTCTCCCTTTCCATACTCTCCATTTCACTTTTTTCCCATTCCATTCACTTTTTTCTTCCTGAGTAGTATGATGGTCTGGTCTGGTCTGGTGCTTTGCATACTTATCCCATTTCTCCAATTTTATTTGTTCTTCGATATCGTCATCACTATCACCATCACCATCGTCGTCGTCTCCGACCTCCGTCTTTTTTTCTGTACTTGTCTTGTTCCTTCATTCCCAAAAGAAGAAAACAAGGAAAGCTAAGTAGTAGTAGTAGTACTAGTGAGTAGAGAATTTTTTTTTCTTTTTTCCAATTCTCAATCCGAAAATAACAAGTTATCTTGTGTCTGGAGTGGATACGAACGTATATGAGGTTCGTTTGCATATCACTTCCTCCCATCTCCTCTCTCTCATCCTCTTTTTTCCCTTTCTCCCAGAAAGTCAAGTCAAGTCAGGCAAAAATATTTCTCCCATGCATGCATGCAATTCATGCCATGATACATACTACCTTACTTCCACTCTAGTCCTCCGCTACTGCTGCTGCTTCTTCTTCTTTCTCCCTTTTTAGGTTATAACAATAGCTTAATATAATTTCAACAGTTCATTGATTCCAACAAGCCAACAGAGAAAGTCTTTTTCTGTTTGCATAAAAAATATATATATGCCACATTTTACCTGGATGTTAGGCTGCTACTTTACTTTATAACATATTATATGGCCCCTATATAATGCCAATGAATTTTCCTAGGTTTTCGTTACCTTCACGAGATATGCATGTGAGTGAAAACGACAGAATATTTCTCCTTCATGTTTTTCATGCAAAAAGAGCTTTTACTGGTTTTCACAAAGCCGTGTTTGTAGTTTGTGCCATGCATTGCATATTATGTAGTACGTACATTGTACATACTACATACCATGTTCTCTATCATTTGTCTTGTATTCCGTGTGAGCGTAAAATGTGTACATTCTATACAGACGTAGTCTTCCAACAACGAATATTTTTTTTGTATTCAGGAATGGGGGAAAAATTTGAATAGTCCATTTGTTCCTTCCATACAACACGGAAAAAAAGCCCGGCTCACGCTCACTCTCAGAACAGAGCTCGGCTTCTCTCTCTAATAATAGCCTTTATCCATGCACTCTCTGGAAAAGATTTTTTTCCCATGCATGCTCACTACTCACTCACTCACTTGCTCCATTTACCTATGCAGACAAACTTCATTCTGGCCGTCGTCTCCACCGTGAGAAATGAGCTAGCCTTCGATTTCCATGAATCAAGGAATCACTCCTCCGAGCAATATTTCAGATGGATGGACTCATCTCATCACTGAAATATATCATTTCTGGGGGAAATGAGGGAGAAAAAGTGTTATAATTTCGGATAATGCTCCCTTCAGAATTCCGTCAGAAACGACAAGGACACGGAAGCGTGTCCCCCATCCATTCAAATACACATTCCTAAATCCATTCTTAAGAAGGTAAATGAAAAGAAGAAAAAAACGTGTGTTTTCAGCATTAGCATGCCAGTGGGTCTGCCTACTGTTACTGTGGAACATGAAACTCTTTCCAAGACAAACTTTCACATAAATATTTCGCAGTCGCTTTTCACTTTACCCCGTCAATCTACGTGTATAGTACATGCATAGCAATCCATTAAAATGTTGTGAAGGGAACGCAATATGCACCCAAACCAAACATGCTTACATTACATTACCACTGGCCAGGCTCCCAGGATTTGGAATATAATATGGGCCACTATAACATAAACCATGGTGTTAGCTATACCGCAAAAAAAAGAAAATTGTGAATCGTGACTGCTATCAATGCTGGATCTGGTTACACTTACCATTTCTTTCTC
>JAHZNI010000840.1:0-10182 GCA_027744415.1 Seira ritae
ATGTTGACAACTGAAAATTTACATACAAAAATGGCATTAAATATTTGAAAGAATATGATTTGAAGCTAAATTTAACCAAACATGTTGTCTGGCAAAAGTACGTTGACCACTGAAAATTTACATTAAATTTACTGAAAATGGCATTAAATATTTGGAAGAATATTATATGAAGCTAAATTTAACCAAAGATGTTGTCATGACAATCAAGCATTATTTGTGCAAATATTTAGCTGAATAAAATTGGACGGAATAATGAACTTCCTAATCAATTTGTTCTACTATATGAGTTTTTCATTTCAATTTGTCTGTCTTTCGTATTGTTGTCCAATTAATCAATTCTGATTCTCACGAAGTTGCCTTTCCTTGAAAATGATCACGGATGAAAGAATTGAACTAAACTGAGTTGATTGTGAGCTGAGAGTGGGTTTTGCGGTTGAAGTATTCAAGTCAGTAGCGTGTATCGCTTTTCAAGGAAGAATGAATATTGATTAGATTTTTTTATGGGGAAAGCGTTCTCGTGCTCGTGCTCCTTCTTCCACTTCTTCTTCTCCAGTTCATTTCATGGTCTTCTTGTTGTTGTTGTCGTCGTCGTTGTCCTCATTCGTTTAGAAGAGTTCCAAGAAATGGGAGGAAAAAAATAGAACGAAATTAGTTCAGTTAGATAGTTGACGATTATTATGCTAAAGCTAAACCCGGAGCGAAGAAGCAAGGAATAGAGAATAGAATTATGGAGAGTGGAGCAAGAGCAGCAGCAGTTTGCACTCCGCCGGGAATCTTCTGGAGATGAAGGAAGAAGGAACACGTGAAGAAAATTATTGATTATTTTTTCTTCTTCTTCTTCTTCGTCCTCCCGCTCTTTAGAAGGAAGTTAGCTTTCTCAATTTTTCTTTCCCGTTTCGGGTAGACGAACTCCATTACTTGGTTAGCTAAAAAAATGCCTTTCCAAATGAGGATTGGTAATTGCATCAGCACCAGCAGTAAATATCCGCGAAAACCTACTTTATGACTATGACTGGCTGTAATAATGAATATCATGTGGAAATTCAATAATAATGATGATGGTAAACTCTTTTTTTCTCTCCAACTGTAGCAGCTCTCCATCTCCATCCATTCCATTTTTTCCAGAGAAAAATCCCTCTCAAATGTTTCCAGCATCTCAAGCGTCAAGCCACAGCATCAGCATCAACATCAACAGATCCCATCCCAACCATATCCAGCTGATCCATTCCATATCCATCCTCGAAAACTTTTTATTTCGAAATTACGCAACGCAAAAAAAAAGTTTTTCGGAAGTTGGAAACTTTTGAATTGATACATTTCCTCCATTGCATGTCGCGGTCGGTCTACAAATTTTTATTTTTTCAAAAATAGACCCATCCATAATAGAACTTGTTTTTCATCTCCCTCCGAAAAAAATTTGAAGTGAATGAACGCGTAACGCGTGAGAGAAATGAATAAAGCCTTCGTTGGATTAGATCAAGCTTTATTAGGTTCCACTCAAAACTAAAACTAGCATAGCATAGCAGAAAAAAGTTTTTGCATTTCCACACTCCACACTATTTAGTTTTTAGGGTACTTACTCTATTTTTCGCGAGAACAAATTTTTCCCGAAATATATTTTATCATGTGGCTGTGGCGTGGGTTTGGCTTAGCTTTAAAAAAAGTTAAAAACCTCAGAATCGACTTTTTTTGTTGCTGTTCAGCCCAACTCAACTCAACTCAAAAACGTTTTCTGTCGAATGAAGAAGAAGAGTTTCACTTTAACGCAATTTTTTCTCTCTCTTCCTCTTTTGGTTCTGGAAACTAAATAAAAAAAGACTTTTTTCCCGCTCTCTCTCCCTTCAAGTATGTAGTATTGATCAATACTTTTTTTTAAGCACATCTAAAACGTTATGATAATGATGATGGTAAACTCTTTTTTCTCCCCAACTGTACTCTAGCAGCTCTCCATCTTCATCCATTCCATTTTTCCAAAGAAAAAAAAATCTTTTCTAGAATCTTGATACAGCGAGTCCTACTCTACATTGTGTAACAGTAATAGTGTAAGTATGTAAGTACATGTGCAAAAAGTGAAATCTAAATGGCAAACCAAATATTGAAATTTTTCGTCCATTGAGCAGCGGATGTTCTCCTCATATTGCCTAGTTCCATTCCATTCCTTGGCCTAGGAATACGTATCGACCGACTTTATTTCAATCCAGATGTAGTCTCCGTTTTTTTTCTTGAAAGAAATGGATGCCGTCTTTTTTCTGCATGAAATGAAAGTATTAAACGCTTGACATTCAAATGTTTGTTTCTCCATTCCATACGTACACTTTGCACTTTATTCCGAGTTCCAAGAACAAGAAGCCTTCTGTATGTATTTCACTGAATCTTTCCAGGGAAGCAGTGGAATTTCGCTCTTGCTCTGCTATAAAGAATTGAAATTTCACTTTCACTGGTTTGGTTTGGGTTGGCTTTGGCTTGGCTTGAAGCAATACACTAACACCAAAGTAAGTAGGAGTAGGAGCAGGAAAGCTATTATATATTTTTTGTATATGAACATGGTTCGCAATGCCGCGCGAAACGCCACCCTAAGAAAGTAAGAGAATGACAATGTCAGCGACAAACTTAAAGTCTCTGCTCTGCTCCGGGGAGAAATCATCCGTCCTTTGTGTCATTCCTTCCAGTAGTTCTATAAATGTGGAGTGTGTGACTTCAGGGAAATTCATGTGCATTTTCTATTTTTTCTTCATTTTTTCGCTTTCTCCAGACTCCAGAGTCTGTTAGTCACGAACGAATGGTGTATAATGTATGTAGGCCAGAAGCAGAAAAAAATGGGTGAGTAAGGGAAAAAAAATTCCTCCACTAAGTTTTCTATGTTATGCTGGTCCATTCAAGTGAAAAGATGATGATAGTGATAATAATAATAATAACATTCCGATTTGCGAATTGCGAGTAGAGTGACATGAGCAAACATACCATACCGAGAAAGGGAAAAAGGGATATTTTAAAAAGGAAAAAAATCAGTTTTAAAAACGTTTTCCATTTTCTGCCTCTATGATGATGATAATGGTTGAGTTTGAGTTGAGTCTTGTACTTGTCTGCCGCGCTTCTGCTCCTGCAATGCAACAGACATGCACAGACTTTTCCTTTTTCCATTCCATGCCATTGCCATTCCAGTTTCCAGCGGAATAGATATTTTTTTTTGGAAAGTGTGATAGAAAAAAAAAGCGAAATATAAATCTTGGCAGGGCGTTCACAAAAAATGTCGTCGAGTCCAACAGAAAATTTGTGGAGTGAGAGGGAAAGAGAAGAGAGTGCATGGACAGCAGTAAGTAAAAGTAGCACGCGCTCTCGTCCTCCTCCTCCTACTTCTCTTCTACTCGTCCTTCTCGCTTTATTTCCATTATTGAAATACATCTCTTGTTGATTCTTTTTTTTCTCGGAGAATATAAAAAAAAACACTTTTTTCCCTTTTGGATGTGATGCTGCTGCTGTGCTGTTTTGGATGGAAGAAAAGAGCCAGAGAGAAAGTCATCTGGTGTTGGTGTTGGACTTTTTTTTTCTAGAGTGGGAGAATGTTATCCAATTCGATATGGAGTATGGAGTGGAGTGAGAGTGAACTTGCCATTGCTGTTGCTGAATCTATTTTTTTGTACTACTGGCAATCTTTTAGCTTAAAGGTTGACAAAAAATATATATTATATTGGTTTGTAATGTAAAGAGTGCGAAAGGAATAAAATGTGTTTCTGGACTGTTTGGTAAAGTTGGTTGGTAGTGTTGAGGAGTGAGAGTGAACTTGCCATTGCTGTTGCTGAATCTATTTTTTTTGTACTACTGGCAATCTTTTAGCTTAAAAGTTGACAAAAAATATATATTATATTGGTTTGTAATGTAAAGAGTGCGAAAGGAATAAAATGTGTTTCTGGACTGTTTGGTAAAGTTGGTTGGTAGTGTTGTGGAACACTTTAATGTGGTGTGGCACGTGAATTATGGACTTGGCCAATGCAATAGAAGGGAAAATATCTCAGTTTTCACACCCTCAGAAAAAATCAGATAGATTGGTTTAGTATAAAGTAAATATAATCCTCCACTTCACTTTACAAATGCATATACTTTTAATGGCATCCTCGTAGGTATCCTCTCTGGACAGTGGAAAATGCGAAATGAATGAATGACCAGAAGAAAACGTATGAATTCTCCAGTTAAGTAACTAAGTTAGGTAAACAAACGTCCTCATCTCGACTTCTTGGNGAATTCTCCAGTTAAGTAACTAAGTTAGGTAAACAAACGTCCTCATCTCGACTTCTTGGTCGCTGTAGCAAATGCATTTCTTCATGACAGGCAGGCCCGGCCAGTCTGGAATCTAAGAAAGTTAACTTAATTCTAGTTCTAGGTATTCTACGTGACGAAACGAACGCAGTTTTTTTCTTGATAAAAAAAGGTAAACGGGTTGTAGAAAATTCCTCTTTAATTCTAGAGGCGTTCTACATGAATAAGTAAATTTCCCCAAAAAATATGAAAGGGTTTGTATTGTAGTTGTAGCTGTAGTATGTATTTTTATTGTGGGTGCATGACAGCTCTCTCAAAATAAATGCTTTCCCCGGAAGAAGGGGAAGAAGAAAAAACGATGGGGTTGAATGTTGGAATGGAAGTTGGAATATATTTGGAAGAAAATTGAATTGTAATGATGGAATATATATATTTTTTAGCTCTTTGTCCAAAAAAGAAGTTGCTATTGCTGCTGCTGCTGCTCTATTTATGTATTTTCGAGGGGGAAAAACTCTTGGCACTTAAAAAGCACTTCATTTCGTGTAAGACGTCTCAGAGTTACTTTAAAAACCATGCGGTTTTTCCATTTCAATCACAGTGGAGAGGGGAAAGGTCAAAAATGTACTTACATTGAGCATCTAAAAATAATAGGAAGGGAAAATATCACTATTAATACTTCTTTTGGAAAAGTGGTTTGGTTTTGGTATCGTGTCGGCACTCTCACTCACTCCGAAGTCCAACAACGTTTTTTTAGGACGTATTACTCTCTCTCGCTCTCTCTTCAGCTTCCAAATGGAATCCACTTGTTCTTGTTCTTCTTTTTCTCTGTTGTTTCCCGGAGCCAAAGTAATAGTGAAACGACTGCTTCCGTTTTTAACCTTTTTGGAAAATGAATGAATGAAGGGAAGTGAGTGACTGAGTGACTGAATGATTTTCCTATAAAAACATAACATGTTAATAGTTTCCCTTGAGGAGGAGGAGTGGAGTAAGTTCAAGTTGGAGGAAGAGGAAAAAGAGTTGACGTTGAGGTTGATGTGAGCTAGTATTTTTCTCTCTCTCTTTCTAGTGGAGTGGAGTCAATGTAGTATTTTTCGATTCTTTTTTATTATTGCATTATGTACATTTTCCAAAAAGGAGAGGAAGAAAAAAACGAGTAGATTTGTCAAGTTGTTGTTGTCATTGTCAAGTCATGCCAAACCAGAAAAAAAAGACTTCCCATGTCGTTACAACCGCTAAAGGCACAATACATACTGCAGATGCAGGTACATACAATGCTTTTTTCCAAATTCAGAGAGAGATGATTTCGTTAGCTCGCAAATTGATTTCACCTTTTTTCCCTTCCCAAAATATTTTGGGCTAAACAAAACATGTATCAATATCACTTGAAAAGAGTGACATGAGGTAAAAACAACTCCTTTTTCGTGAATACAAATGAATGAGTGACACGATAAATTGATAAGCACGTGCTCCAACTTCAAACTCATATTGCTTGAGCTTGAGCAATAAATGTGCAGTTTCGATTCGATTTCTTCCTAAAGTCAGCATATTTTTTTAGCTTTACTTGAAATGAGTGGGAGTTTACGAGGAGAACATCCGTTTTTGCAATTTGAATGCATTCCTAATTTAGAGTGCAAGTGCAGATATGTCACTTTCGGCATGTATGGATCTATGTATGTTGCATTGTTGTTTTTTGCAAAAAAATCTTTATTCATCTTGTGCGGTGCTCTACAATATAGTTGTAGTTTGTATTTTCCTTTTTGGCAAAAAAAGACAAGGAAAGTGAAAAGGATAATGCTCATCATGATGATGATCATCATCATCCTCTGGTAATAATTCATCCTCCTAATCCTAATGCACATAATTATATTTATTCTGCAAGACCATGTAAAGTAAAGCCATGAACATTATACTGTCAAGTAAGAAGCGTTTCTCTTGAGATAATAGAAGACTGCACATAACGTATGTACATATGTAGGCAGGTGTAATACTATCGCATCACTATCACCTCACCATTGTCATTTTCTTGTAAGGATGAAATATACTCTTTTTTTGCGAAAAAATTTCCAAAGCAAAGAGAGAGAGATTGAAAGTAGGGCAAAATATGCATTGTATTGCTGTAGGTATACAGTACAGAACAAGACAAGTGAAGTCAAAGTCAAGCTAGAGAGCTAGAATACCTATTACACAAAATGAGATTATATTTTGAAAGCATCATCATCGTCATCATCATCATGATGGCCTGTGAAAATTAAAGTGAAACTTTCAAAACTGTACTTGTACCTGTCATCGGATAGAACTGTCTAGATGATCTTTGTTTCCCATTGTGTCACTTTTAATCCATTCTGCTGTCGCTAGAAGAAGAGTGACACGTCGCGTCGGTGGTTATGTATATGATGGTGATAGTGAGATCAGGTGAGTTTTTGCGAACATCTCTATAAAAGCTTCATTTTCCTCTTCTCCTGCTCCACCATCATCATTTTCATCTCATCTCATGAATGATCTTTATCGCAGAGCTCTTTTGATCGTATCATTTCACGTCAGAAATAGTAAAATACCTACAGACTACTACGGACTAAGCCTACTCTACTTAGCTAGAATATTTTTTTTTCTCACGAGGTCTATTTCGCGAAAAAGCCTTTCCATTCCATTCAAACTTTTTTAACACCTTGTTCCGTCCTTGATGATGTCAACAAAGTGTGGAAAGTTCTTCATAAAATATGCCATTCCTGGAATGAAATGAAAAGGCCTGTCTCCAGAAATATAGTTGCTTGGCTGTGTAGGTCTGCTACTGCTACACATTCAATAATAATAATATTTTTTGTGGGAGGAAGTTATAGTAGCAAGCTTGATGGCATGGCATGATATTTGCCATTAACCCTTACAAGCGTAATTTTTCCTTGATAGCGCCACTTGCCTCCTCCACCAGGATACCGTGGCAGTGGCATGGCAATTCTCTCTTCCGCCACAGAAGGAACATAATAGGAGAGTGAAAATGAGTGTTTCTCCGCTCGAATTGCGGTTTACTTTAGGGGAAACGGGTTATAAAGATGATGATTATAGTATAGTTGGGAGGGAGCATGTGTGGAAGCTATATGGGTATTACTATTACAAGGGGAAATATTGTTCAATGCTCACACTCCACTCCACTCGTTGTCGTTGTCATCATCATCAACGTCTTGTAATGTGATGTGATGTAAGGTTATTACTACAGAGGCCATTATAATTATAACATGTTACCTAGAACTAGAAGCCTTGAAGAATATTGCGGATTTGGATAATATGGTGTATCCATCCTGAAAGTAAAAAAAATATTTTGTATACGTAGATAGGTATTCATTATTGGGAAATATGAAGATGAGGGTGGGTGACAAGGAGCGAGACAAGTGTCGTGTCGTGTCGGTTTTTCACAACTCAACCGTGCCTTTGGCCTGGTTTGGTTTGGTTTTGGTTTTCATCGCTCAATTCTTTCTTCCCATTCCCCCTTTCATTAATCTAGGGAAAAATTTTTTCGCAGAGTCTTGTCTTCGAGTGGCAATACATAATGGCATGCGGTTTCTCTCCTCCTCGGAGACTCTCAGGAGCTGTGGATGGATGCAGGAATGGAGCCAAAAAATGCATTAATAAGTGTGCGATGCGGTATGTCAAGTGGGAAGAGTAGATGGAGGAGATGGGTTTTTGGCATGGTCTGGTAGTCGTGTCGGTTTTTCACAACTCAACCGTGCCTTTGGCCTGGTTTGGTTTGGTTTTGGTTTTCATCGCTCAATTCTTTCTTTCCCCCCTTTCATTAATCTAGAGAAAATTTTTTTCGCAGAGTCTTGTCTTCGTGTGGCAATACATAATGGCATGCGGTTTCTCTCCTCCTCGGAGACTCTGAGGAGCTGTGGATGGATGCAAGAATGGAGCCAAAAAATGCATTAATAAGTGTGCGATGCGGTATGTCAAGTGGGAAGAGTAGATGGAGGAGATGGGTTTTTGGCATGGTCTGGTCTGGGTTGTTCTGGAGGAATATGAAGTCTCTCTTTGTGATCGTCACTTCACTCCACGACCACACCACACCACACCACACTGCGTTTGTGTCATAATGAGGGACTCAATGAGTTTCGTTCGTGTGTGGTGCGTGAAATATGCATGAAGTCGCTAATGGGCCTGTAGTATTTTTATTTGCGGAAGTGAAGGAACGAGGGACGCATGTGAACTTGGTAGAGCCAGTGCTAAGGTTAATCTGAAGTATTGTTCGTTTTCATTTTCATCTCATCAAGAAATTTTTCCCCGTCGTGTCGTTGTCGTCGTGTCTTATTAAAATTATGTTGTATTTGCAAATGGCAATGGAAAAGGGAGAAAAAAAGATGAGCAAAAATTCTCCGATAAGATCTCTTTCTTTTCTAGTGAAAACATGATCGTATCACTTCACATCACAATCATGTGCTTCCCCAGGATTGTGACGATGATGTGACATGTTTTCTACCTACGATCGATCTAACGTATGAATCTATGCACAGTCCACAAAGATGGGTTCAGTTTCTTAGTCTTAAAAAGCTCTTCATTGAATTATTCTAAGTGAACCTGAGCTGATTGTAAGTAAGCTCAGCTAATTGCCAATTTATCTATCTGCTGCCTTGTGATGTGAAATGAAATGGGAGAGGGAGAGAGAGTGACAAAACTTGAGGATGGATCGTGAATCACGAACTCTTCGACTCGGATGAATTCGCATGTGGTGTGATTGTAATAGATCCATTTATATATATTTTTTTTCAAAAGTAGGCGTGAAATAGGCTATGCTTTGGCCATATTCCCTAAGTTTAGGTATTGTAAATTGTAATCGGATCTGTAAAGTCTGAATCTGAAACGAAGTATTTTTTTAGTAACAATTGAATTGATTTTTTTTTCTTCCTTTTGAATTTAAATTTTGTTTTGAAGGTATTTCTTAACACCTGTTTTGCTACAGATACATTATTATTCTGCTGCTATGTACATATTATGTACATCAAAGTGCTTTTTTGTCATTTATTATCTCAAGTGTAATCTATTTTTTTTCTTTGAAGAGGCTCTTGATTTTTGCCAATATGGGGATAATTAGCTGAGGTTGTAGAGGCTTTGCATTTTGATCGAATAACTTATCCCCTGACAGATATTGTTTTTCTATTTATTGGAGGGGCACAAGAAAATCGTAAAGAGAATAGAGAATGAGAAATTTTTTTTTCGCGACTTGGATACGTCCTTACTTACGTAGGTACATACATACCTACACACATTTCATTTCCACTCTACTCTCGGCTCTCCCATTTCGTATTCTGTTCTCGTGTTTTACGATTCGAATTACAAGAAGTTTCGGAGCTTGGGGCAGGAGGTAGCTCATCTCCAAAAGAAAATCATTTCGCTTCGCAAATCAATTGTACTTAATTTCCCCACAAAAAAAAAAAACTTTTCTTCTTCTTCAGATGCTCTACTAAAAATCATTTAAAACTTGGTCAGCACTCAACTACTCCACCAGCAAAACATAAACCCGAGCTTATAGCTCTGTCTGATGGTGGGGATTTGAATTCGAGATGGACCAGGCCAGTCTGGCCTGGCCTGGGATAAGGAAAGTGGAAGCTCACATCACATCACATGTTAATAACCCAATGAACTGGAAAATCAAGTTTTTTTATCCTCCTTTCCACCTTATTTTCTTTATCAGAAAGTTTTGAGTTCTGCACTGCATGTTATGCTGTTCTCTGTCAGACAATAAAATGTTATTTTGCATTATTATTGTTTATACTACTTGTTCGCCTTATTTAGCACTCTGCATGGTTCTCTCTTAACAAGGCATATGGCAAATGTTGGGTCTGCCCTAGCAGCACATATCGTAGTAGTAGCCGCTATTTCGTTATTTCAAATAGCCGTGAAAATTCCTGGATTTCGCTACGATTAGTAGATACGTAGTAGCAT
>JAHZNI010000841.1:0-16851 GCA_027744415.1 Seira ritae
ACCAATCTCTCCTTTTCATTAGCACCAATCAAGTCGAAGATGAGGAAAACAATTATTCGCTTTTGACGAGAATTGTCATACCTGAGTTTGTAATCACTTGGGTACATACCTACTTTCGTACGCACGTAGTACAAAGGAACGCTACGACTTTTTTTAAATCTCTGCATCAACATCACACATCTCTCTCGCGAAGAATGAGCCTGTCTGCTGTGAGCCGATTACCACTTTTGCACGAGGTATGGTAAAAAAATTATATTTTCGTTAAAGTAGATAAGAGAGAGAAAAAAATGTCAATTTTAAAAGCTCACGTACACTCATGGTCTAATAAAAGTACCGTTGGTGTTTTCTGATAGTTTTGATTATGCATGAATTTTAATAATAAGCAGCCTATTTTTTATTCGCGAAAGGTGATATTAACTTTTTGCATCATTCGATGTCAATACACCCTTGCATACCTTTCAAAGTGCTTGAATTGCTAACCTTCCATTACGGAAAGGCCATCTTGATCTTGATTGATTTGAAAAAAATTGAAACCCTTTGAGATATCAAATGAATGTCAAAGTTGGGGCACCCTATTTTCAATAAAAATCTCCTATTTGTCGGCGGGTGATGCACAAATTCAAATCCTCTGATGAATGGAACATTTATTTTCAGGTCAGTTTAAATGTCACTCTTAATGCCTGAGTTATAGGTCCTGTCTTTCATTGCACATTTAATTATTTCGGTTACGGATGAGAGAGCGGATGTGATGTGACTGACTAGGCGTCTTAAAAAAGACGTGGCGTTTAACGGGACCCCGCTAAGGAGTAGCGTGTAATGATGATGATGACCACACAATTCTCATTGTTTGGCATCACAATAATAAATTTATGTGAGAAGGGGATATCATGTACACCTCCCCGGAGATTGATTGTTACTTGATGAAATATATATCTTTTTTGAGTCACCAGCAGCTAGCTAGCAGCATTTAGTATTTAGGTTTAGGTAGGTATGTTGGTCACAGGCTCAGGTTCAGGAAACGGTTAATATTTTTGCAATTCATATATGTACGATTTCGATTCTTTGAATTCATTTTTGACAGCCAGCCGTCCTACTACTCATAAACTCGTGCTACGTACTCTAAGGGCCTGAATAAATCATGGTTTACAAGACAAGATATTTTTAGAAGATGTACAGGGAAGAAAGAAGGTCCCGGCATATTGATGGGTTTGAAATCAGATACGACATGAAAAATTGCAATATCTCAGCATGAAACTCTAGGGAAATCTACCAGTTTCTTCACGGTGGCATATCTAAGTATGAAATTTCGGCAAAAATCAAAATGGAGCCAGCAGAGTTCAGGGAATATTCCGAATAAATTTTGAAAGTTGTGCCAAAAATCAAGCATTTCCACTAATAAGCACAAGCAAAGCAAATAGTATTTCTTAAAAAAAAGGATTTGTTTTAAGCCAACGTAACAATGCTTTTTATGGGATGTAAGGTAATATGACAATTACTTGCATTTTTGGCTCTGACCTACGTGACGGTATTGTTTTTCTTTGAAAAAAAACTTGATCCTCACAGCCACGGCAGCACAATGCACTGAGAATACTGAACTTGACTTTTTATCTCAAAAAAATACATTTACGTTTTGCGATACCCGGACCCGGAAATGCATTATAAATGTATTATGTACTTGAGTTTCATAATACGTGTGCAATACCTATTGCAATTTTGACATATGACTGAGACTGAGAGGCATCAATGTCGAATAGGCACCACGGTCTCGAGTCCCGATTGAATTTTGATGGAGACGGCAGATAATCTAGAAAAGATTACCATAAAGGATTCAGGGCAGGCATCACAATTTTTTTTATTCACATACTTATCGCATCATCAATACGCAATTTATTTTTTGACTTTTCAAATGAATTTTTTTAGAATTTCATTACCCATTTTCCCTCGACAAAAGAACGGAACAGCAAATTACCATGTTGAAGCGGGTAATTTGAAATCATGTTCACGTATCCTCCCTAGAAAGATGATTTTATTTCTTGTTATGAGGGCCGCCACGATACAAATTAAAACGGTGAAGGACGCACGTAGAAGCAAATTAGAGAAAACGGTAGCATTAACAAGACATTCACTGGAAAAACAGGTTCCATTCTTCAGCATACATACACATGCAAGATTACTTACACTAAAGAACTCTAATTTTTATCGAGAAAAATTTCCCAACCATTATCAGAAGAAAATTTGTAACGCTGCTCTCCTAACTGTTCTTATGAAAAATGGACTGAGCCCAGAATGAATAAATCTGATAAGATCTGTAGTGCATGCCAATCGCTTTTGTTAAATTTCAAACCAATTTTATACAATATATGTATATTTTTTCATGTTTCTTAAAATGTGGTATTGCCTCATAGAATTTTTTAGTTGTTGTTCGTGTAGTATGTAAATTTAGACAAATTTACGATTACTCGAATCACGGAAACTCACAGAAGAGATAATAATGGTAGCTTGTTTTATGGGTTAAGATATTTCATATTTCTTTTTGCCACTATTACCGTCATCATCATCAGCACCAACACCATCATCGTCATCTCTTCTCTTGAGATGGCACCGTTCTCAGAAATAAAAGTAATCACAATCAGAATCAGGTACAAAAACATATGCATGCAAATATTTTATTCAGATTATAATACAAACATGACTGCATATCATATCAGCAGAGTTAAATTGTATTTTTGTCTGAAGTTTTTTTTCGGCAGCTGTAATCATGTAATTGTTGTACCTATCATTACCAACCCTTCCTCAAGTTCATACAAGATACCCCCTCACCCTTTTTCTAAATCTCGCCTCCCTATACATATGTAATGAGATGAATAGGAAGAAAGAAGCCCTCCTTAGTGGATCATTCTGAGCTGAAAATCACTTTCTCTCCCAGTTAATTATCGTAGTACACGACCAACCATCAAGCATGCATTTAACTGCTTCTTTATCTTGGGCAGGCAAGACACTCATCGATCGGTAGCACTAGCACCACCACCACCACCAGCGCAGCAGGCAATAGACCAGTCCGAGGTAAGGGACTTTGAGATGAATGCATACCTAAATACCTACTTTTTCTTTGAATGAAATCAAAGATTTGATGCATGGGAGGCATTTTAAATTACTTACAAAAAATTCCCCTTTTTCATGCATGTCTTTGATTCATGGAAACTGTCTCACTAGTATTCAGAGATAGACCCACCTTTAGCGATCTACCTGCAGTGCTGCAGTAGAGCCATTAAAAGTAATTATTAATTTAATTCAATGGAAAAACTCTACCTTATTATCTTTACCTGCTGGGAGAACCTGATATAATTTTAGAGAACGAGGATTCAAACATGCATAATTATTTCATGATGATGCTTAATATTTATTTCGTACACAAACACACAACCCAGCAGACAAAAATGCACACACGCAAACTAAAGAAAAGAATGAGAATTGAGAAGCAAGTTCAGTAGAAGTAGTATCTATCTTGTTATGGTGGTGGTAGTGCTAATCATAGTCAGCCCTTGTTTTTATCAATGAATAGTCATCGGCTCATTGACATAATTTAGCGTGTAGGATTTTTTCTCTTTTGTTCGAATCTTCAATGTTGGTGGTATAAGCTCTATCGCTGTTTTGACATTGCTCGTTTACATTCACAATCACAGCTAATTTTTAAAATCAAATGCAGAGGTGTGATTGTGATGTGATATCTAAAGCCTCCTCCACTCAGCACTTATGTACGTTACACTTTGCCTCAGTAAGAAATAATAACTGTTACGTTTTAGACTGTGTCAAGGATTTTCCTACTCTATCAGAAGAGTCTGAGACGTACTCAAGATACGATATGAAACTTTTTTTATAATGATTAAAGTTACTACGACCTGTCATTAGATTAGCGATCCTTTGTTACAAAGTGTCGTGTCGCTTGCATTACATTACATAGGTGCAATGTACTATTAACTTTGTTAGTGTAATGTAGCGTGAGTAAGTATGTAGTAGGCAGGATAAAAAATATATCAAAATGAGATGTCATTCACGAAACAAAAAAAACTTTTTTTCATGAGTTATCATTTACTTATTTTTTATTCGCTTTTTTCGATGCGAAATATTCCTAGCTAATTTATTCTTTGGCGAGAGATAATCATTCAAGTTCTTCCATTTTTTCTATGACTTTTTATGGAGTGGCGACTGAGAGTGAGACAGATTAAAGAATGAGACAATTAGATTGGATATATCATATTGTTGCGTAATCTCCTTAAAGAGATTAGGGGAAGGACTGCGGCCATTTTTTGCACGATATATATATATTTCTCACGAAAATATATAAAATCGGATCAGTTTATTATCCGCTCAGAATTTGTGTTTGTCCACTTCACAGTCCACGCAATACTAATTTAGTAGTATTAAGTGTTGCAGACCAAGACCAACAAACCAAACAAAAAACTGGCTGACAATGAATTGAAAAATTGGCTTTTCCATTCTTCCACCGTTAAAATTTATGACTTCGAGATGCAAGGACTATTACAGTTTTTGATGATGGTAAGACTGTCAAGATATATAGGTATTTCTACTTGTCGTCGTCGGTTCAATAATGACATTAAGAAACCATCTCATTTTTTTGCCATAAATGCTTCTTTAATATTATATCTGTTTGTTTAGACAATCTGATTTCGTTCGGTGCTCCACATGCACGCATCTACAACTTGCTAAGCTGCTAAGGTCATTAATATCGCTTGAGACCAATGAATTATTCATGGTCACAAAGTCAGATTTACGTTCAGGATTGTTATTATTGGTCCACAAAACCGTTACTAAAATGTATGCACGATGTGACGATGGTATGGCACCTGTTCGCATTTCATTAGCGACTTGACTGTTTGCTAGGTCTCGGTGTGCTCGTGGATTTTTTTCGCGCAATTAATACAAGTGAGTCATTGAATCACCACACAATGCCAACTTAATGTATTTATGAACTTATTTGGTATTAATAAGAAGTGAACATTATTATTCTCATTGGGAGAGTGGTTTTTTTTCTTGCGGGAGAATGCTCTCCAAATTAGTTTTCTCTCTGCTGATACGTGGTACTTTAATTCAAAGTTTTTGTTAGATTAAAAAATCCTTTCTACACTACTCATTCAATGTGCAATGTTCGCCATTCGCATTAACAATCAGACACGGGAAGATGAGATGAGACGTGAATCTCCTTCCTACATATATTACATCGGAATCATCGCCCTATTTGGTTTTTGATTTGGCATATTTGGAACAATGAGCATGATTACAATAGAAAGATGAATAGAATGGCTGGTTTTTAGTTGGCGATTCCTGTAATTTCTAATGAATTGAATTGAGAAAAGGCGAGCAATTGAATTAGATTAAGTTACACCCTTTTACAACACAGCAACATGCAGATCCCGTTTCCATCATCATTACTTTAAATTGCGGTTTTAGGGTGAGTTCCGACGAAACGCTCACTCCTTCACTGAGAACCGCGCCACAGTGTACTACGTATCATCATATCATACTGCACTACTCATAGATTTTCATTGTTTTGTGGGGACTGTATGCAATTGTGCGGAGAAATGCGTAGGATGCTGATGTCACACAATTCGGCTTTAGTAAGTCATTTTATAATTATAAATGTATAATGCAATTCAAACCTTCAAGTCATTGTATTTATGAATCAACAACGAAAAAGCAACGTGACTATTAGGTAACCACAAGACTTTGTACTTATCCTTTCAAACATCAACATCACTTAAAGTTGCCTCTAGGTCATACATATACACTTTTGAAAATGAATTCTTTTACTGAAATAGATGGTTTCCGTCCCACACGTAGGCATTACGTCCTGTTTTCTTACATCCGAGAGGGATGCCTTAAAGGTGTGTAATTAATTGTTATTTTTCTGCGAACGCCATTAACCACGTTCGCTACACCTCAGAAAAGCCAAACCACTGCATGGCATGTAGTATTGGAGTGCAATGTCGCGAATGTAAAATGCGCACGTACTACGAACGAACAATGTAGGTAGTGGATTGTTTGTTTTTTGAATAATGCTGTGTGGATAATGAAACGTAAACAAAAAAACTAGGCGATGTAATAACGTGAGACTGAGACCATAAAATATGTGAGTAGTTAAGACATGAAATTCAAACGAAGCGATAATTGGGTCAAGTTTTACACGATTCGCGATTTAGTAAAACAACTGACAATGTATATGTATAGTCTATTTTGAAACTGTCATACCAAATTAACCATCACGTTATGGATTATATTTATTTTTGTACCTAAAATAAACTACAAATATGAGCTATGCTATATATTTACTTGGAAATGAGAACGGCCAATGTGAAATCAATTTATGGATTATATTTATTTTTGTACCTAAAATAAACTACAAATATGAGCTATGCTATATATTTACTTGGAAATGAGAACGGCCAATGTGAAGCGCAGGGCAATGAAAAAGATAGCGACACTTAAACAGATGAAGGGCAGCAATAGCAATAGCCACTGCCGTTGCTATTTATTTCAGATTCAGGATGTACTAACGTCATTATCTTTATAAAAAGATAATGCAAGAAGAGGAAATGATCTTCAATGGCATTTTTATTTTCACACTTGTCATTCATCCCTATCCTTTGAATTTATGCGAATTATATGAATACGCAAAAAAAGTTATTTATGAATTTTCAAAATAATCAACACTTGATGCGCAAATCTGAATCTGATGGCGAATTCGCTGGAATTAGCATCGCAGTGGGTTTGTTCAGTGGGCGGAAACGAAAGATAAAAAATTATGCATTAAGCCTATACTTCAGCAGATTGACGTAGTGACAGTGACGGGGGACCGCCTCACGAGTCGATTTAGTTTAAGTGGCTGCATGATAATTTATACTTTACTACAAAATTTATTAAAACCCCAGCAAATCTTCGTGAATATTACGCTTCAACATGATGAAGGAAGGAAAAACAAAAAAGTACTGCCTTGGCATTGACATTGTCTCGAACAAAGCGAAGTTCAACTAGTATTTTATTATTTTAACCATGAAGTCTTCAAACTCCAGAGGAATGATAATGGGGAAAGCTTGTTGAAGCCCATGAATTTAGAAAATTGCGCTCAAGGTTGTACCCACCAAAGCATAAAATGCATTTTTGAAATGTGTGGAATCGCAAATTTTATACTGAAAGAGCGTAAAACTGTTTGCATGCATTAAATTGTATTGTATTCAAACGTTTTTGTAGTTTTGTCGTGATTTCGTTAAAAAAGAGGAATTTAAATTGGTCATCTTTTTTCAACTTTGGTGAACATGAATTTTCTCCTCTTCACTTCCATGTGTCACGCGCTTTAATAAAAGGATGATGAGATGAGATGAGAGTGCAAGAAACAAAAAAAGATTGTTTGAAATAATCATGATGTGACTAAACAAGGAATTTAGTCGTTTTCAAACTCACAATCACAACAATGTTCACTGTCGGGATCAGCACTTTTTTAAAAATCACATTGTTTTCATCATTGTCAGAAGATATACTTCGGCTGGCTTATTCGCTTACCTAATTTATTTACAAATCATTGCCAACTGTCAAAGTTGACTTGAATGGGTATGATATTGGTAATATTTTCGTCATTTCCTCATATACACCTTCAGTTTTACTCTCGCAATCACAATGAGTTGCCAATCGCCATCGCCAGTCACCCACTGGCGCAAAAAGAGGCTCGTTTTCTTTCATTCCTTTGGACGGCAAAGAGAAAACGGCATTTGGCCCTTTGCTTGATTAAAATTATGGTGACAGTTTTATGAGCAAGGTTTGACTTCAAACAGTTCTTTATTGTTTGGGAGGAGGACATCTTACAGAGGGAGAAAATCGATCTTGAGTATGGAATCATAGGAAATCATATCTATTCCTTTGTCTCGCCTCCTGCGTCAATGCACTCGACTCGAGAAGAGAAGAACGCACCTTTTACATAAACTTTCATTTCACCGTGTAATGTAGTCGTAGTTGTAAAATAATAAATGTTTTGATTTTCATATAGGTGCACGCAATAAAACCCCAGATCTAATTAGGTACTGAATATTACGTAGCATTATTATTATTTTTGCAAACTCCTACTCCTACATACATAAGCTTTGCGATGATAAAACTTTTTTATGGGATTATCAAACCGCTTACGTTTGCATCTCTTTTGAAAAAATGCCGAATGTAAATATATTTTAGAATTCCATCCATGCAGATTAATTTAAATTATAATCCATTCCAAGAATTGAATTAATGTGGCTGGAATTTATGGAATATTAAAAAAGCCGAACAAAAATTAAATCCCTAACTCCCTAAGCAAGTGGATGAAGCAGTTTATCTAAATCCAACCAGATATTACAAGTGGAATGGGTGAGTCGAGTCAAGGTGGTTCAGACAACAATATGATGGATTTTTTTTTTTCATAAGAATGAAATCCAGTATGCATATTTAGGTAATCAACATCAACAAATTATTTTTTGAAGTAAACATGCATACCTATATGAATTCTATTGGAGAAAATCCTGCTTTTCTATAATGTCGCTCAGAAGGGCATGTAATGTAAATTCGAAAATTGTATAAGGATTTTAGCCAACGACTAGTTTTTATTGCGTTTTATTACCAGTTTGCGTCATATCTGAAACAAACAAACCACACCAGTAAAATCACCATCTTTTTTTCTGATACCACACCAGTAAAATGCAAATTGTGCAGGTAAGCGCTAGAGGAACAATCCGTTTCAGTGCGCGGTGTGAACCGACGACACGACATAATATCTGGTAATATTTCATATTGATAATGCTCAAAACTGTTAGAGGAGAATGGAGACATGCTGGTTCTAATAATGATGAATTGTGAATTTTTCTGCTCATAATATTCATTGGAATAATAATTTCCCTCTTTACCTTGCCAAAATCTAAAGTGCATTTTTTATCTCCATCATCATCACCTCAGCATTTAAGCTACATTAAAAGAGAAGACAATCGTTTCTCTTTAAACTTGAAAAAAAATTACATTCTAGATGCAAAATCTCTTAAGTACTTACGACATATCTAGAAAGATTATGAAGTGAAGAAACTCATCATCATCCCGAGAGATTTCAAAGCTGTCCACATTTAATGTTACGTAATAAAGAAAGGGTTTTCAGTAAAATATAAAAATTGCAATAGCAATAATATATCGCATCGTAGTGTAGTAGTACCAGTACGAATGAAATCATTAGAATATGCTTAATGCAAAAAGCCGTATAATGACGGGAGACTGTTGAGAAATTTGAAAAGAATGAATATATAAAAGGAGGCACTGTGTAAAGAAGCCAACTCATCATTCCATAATCTCTCACCTCGTTTATTGTTCTCAGGTAATTTGAAAAGAGCCCTTTTCTTATTCAAATATTGAAAGCCACTGTGTACGCAACACTACGTCAAAAAAAGAAGTGGTAAAATTCACAAGGGAATGGGGGCCTTTAAATAGCTCAATAAATCTAAAAGTTTGAGATTGGGCCACTCCTTTTGTGATCTCGAAAAAAAATTGAGTCGTGCTTTGGAAGAAAAAGGGCTTTGATGATGATAATGATGATTGCATATGATTCTTTGGGTTTTTGATCTGCTGCCGAAAAGTTCTTCAAGAGAGAGAATGTTACTACTAGATACTTCAACCCCTTCTTGATCATCGCCCCAATGTCAGAACGGTTGAAATGAAGGGATTGAGATTGAGAAACTCGAGTATGTATTTTAAATGGATCTGTGTTACGTACGTACGTAGGATTCAGGCAGAGAGTTGAATAGATTTGTGTCTTTTCCCGTCATTGTCTACCTGTCCGTAATCATTAGACACTTTGGTTTTGTTAGATTGCATGAATGCAAATGCAGTCATTCATAAAACCAGTGTTTGATTACTGCATTCTGCATTGGTGGAAATGAGTGCATAAAAAGTTGCAGGATGAAATGCAAACTAAAGTATAACATTTATTAGCAAATATATAAAAACTGGCTCCCTGTTCTGGTTTCTATAAAAATGCAGGGAAGTGTAACTGGATCCGGTATTATAAATTACTTGTCTAAATGCAAAGTAAATATTGGCCATTGTCTGTTGGGAGTTTAAAAAATTGGTGTTGTGAAAGCCAACTACTTCGTTTATACTTTTGCTTATTGTGCGAGCTCACGAGAGAAGGAGAGAGAGAGAATGAAGACTGAATAGTAATTTTATGGATTCTTGCATAATTTCTGAATGAAAACCGAAACGGTCATTAAGAGCTGGAAGGAGCCCTTAGATTATGCATATTATGTGCATATATCGAGGAATCCTGTTGTGCCTTAACCTCATTGTTTCAGAACTTGTTGCATACTTTTATGACTCAATTCAGGAACAAAAAATTATTTTATCTGATAAATCGCAAGCATCATATAAAAACTAGTTTCGATTTTTTCGTTTGCCAATGCATTACATGCACTCGAGAAATCTCTTAGTTCATGAGAAATTTTCTTCCTTGTGTTTGTAAATAAAGCTGTGGTGATGTAACTGGAAAAAGGAAGCAACCTACAGATTCAAAAACTTTTGTCTTTACTTTAATGTTGAAGTTTTAATATACATGCATTCTCTCTCTCGAATGCATCGCTGATGGGATTTTCCTTTAAAAAATTCCAGTTCAGATGAAAGATAAGAGGAGAGAGAGAGCACAGCTTCTTCCCATTAAGATTGGGAGCACTTTTTTAAGCCATAAAAATCGCTGATGGTTGGCTCTATACGTAATCAAGTCTGACATAAAAATTCTTTGATGCTTTTTAAACAATGCACCGTAATGAGGCTCCGGTGCCAAATTGCTCTTGCTTTTATCATTTCAGTGCTTCACTTTCTTCCTCGTGGATAATGAAAGTTGCTTTATCTAAATCTCTTTTCTGAGGCGGGATAAGGCAATTCATATGCATTAAAATGTCTGATGTACCTATTTGAACAGGTAAGATTTTCTGTACCACACACTTTGGCTTCGTATGGGAATTGCTGAGAAGTAAAAGTGAGCTTTAAACTAGGACCACAAAGTTACAGCGGTTTAAAGTATAGTCCTCGTAATATGATTGCCTTTGACTGTGATGATGGTGACTTGACCCACTTCCTACTTTGTTTTAAAAGGAAGCCCGCAACATCAAAGCCTCGCCTATTTTCCCTTACCTATTCCCCTTCCCTATTGTTTGTAATGAGAGCTATAAATAAGGATTTTGTACAGATCTATCGGAATCAAACTTACTTTTCCTACATTGAAAAAACTGGAAGCGGAAAAAGGCCTGAAGCAATGCAAGGATGCAAGTTTTATTCTGCCTCACCCCACCATAAAATACATAGGTACACAATCACAAATGCAAGTTGTAATGGTGCAGTAATTAAACCGACTGAAACCAGAAAGGGGTCTTTTTTCTCACCTGAACATAAAAGTCTACTAATGTTTTTAAAGTCCAACGAAGCAAACTGATTCTGGTAGGTAGTGGTCTTTATAACGTACCTATCTATTTTGGTTAAGGCTGCGTGAAAGAACGAAAGAAATACGGGAATTTCAGAGAAAATCTTTTGAGAAAACTGTTTAAAGTCCACGTTACATAATAAATAGTAGTAACAACAAAAAAGGTCGAACCCAAGGTTCACGGCCAAGTTTTTCCTTGAAAAATATAAGCACACGCATTATGGGTAGGATGATGATGATCGTCTCAGCATTTTTCTTTGAGATGCACGCTGTTTGCATCATTAAAAGAGGATTTTTAATGGTACTTTATACTCAACATTATATAATCTCATATCTCAAGCGAAACGAAAAGCTCTCCCTGGTTATTACATAGGATAGGTGCGTTGCATCTCACTGATGATGCTCTCATAATTATTTCAGGAATCCACTGAAACGCCATAATGCGTTGCTGTATGCTGCATTATTACAGCTTCAAACATTCCCTACTGCATCCGCTCAACCTGTTGACTATTAAAATGGTAATCATAATTCATCATCGCCATCATTTTTCTTTTGTGAGGATTGCTATTTGCTACGTTGCAGTTGCAGACGCAGAGAGAGAGAGAGAGACTTTCTTTAATATCGTCTCCTTCTCCGTTTTCTTCCCTGGAAGCTCTCCGAAATTCGACGCACGTACTCACTACTCACTCGCAAAGCTAAAAGAAATCCTAGGAAGCCCTCAAGATATCATGAATGTAGCCCGGGGCTATTTTTTAAAGTATTCAAGAGGAAAAATCATGAAGCTCATGTAATACTCAAGAAGATCAAAATTGTGTATTCATGTGTGAAGACAGGTAGGCAGTCCCAAAAAACCAGGAACGTCTGTCTGATCTGCTCAAGAATTTTTTTTCATGATGATATGTTTGGGAAAATGAAGTAGTCGTGATGTTTTCAATGCCCTGTATAATTTTTGTAATAATTCGGTTTTTATTACTTCCTTGGTTCTCACGGTTTGCCATAATAAGACTTTTTGGAGTTCATTCAGCTCAGCTCTTTTCATAGAGATGAAATGAAAATATTTTTGAGGTTTAAAAAATGCAGGTTTATCACGAAGAATCCGCTTCCTGCGTAGTTCATGATGCCATAATATTTCAGATTTATAATTGCATCTTCATTCATCTTGCACTTGCATTGCATATTGCAGACTGGAGATACCGAATTGTAAAATTTTGTAACTGACAAAAGTTGTTGAAAAATAATTAGAAAATGTGAGAGAAAATATTTGTTATTGCATGGAATGCTGTCCGTTCTAATTATGTACGAGACCTTTTGTGCCTCACCTGTTCATTTAGAAATGTAATATGTTTTCCGGACTCATCATCTTGTCATAGTCAGATGACATGAAAGAAGATACTCTTGCATGGTTGCATACTAACCGACATACAAAGGAATTGATTGGGGGTGTTTGAATGACATGACAAACAATCCAGCTAGGGTTGGTCGTGTTGAAATAAAGGATGATCTAAAAGTATCATCTTAAATAAAGAAGGAAAGAAGACACCTGGACAGTAATTGCAATTGCAGCGAACACAGACCATTACCAATTTCTGATAATGATTAGCCTTCTGTCGTGTTTAATAAATTATGCAGCATTTATTGTTTTCCGTTTACCCTTCTCCATTTTCAATACGCAAAGGATGGTATGGGATGGGATGTCGATAGTCGATGTGACAGTATCTTCGAGAAGTGGCGGAAGGAAGCAATCAAAATTCCCTTTCTTGATGATCAGCAGATATTTCGTCATTACCAGAGACACTCTGCCTACCTATACCTATTGGTTAACCCCTTTGCAATAATAAGGATTGAAAAAATGAGGTTCCGTTGTTCTAGGAAAAGGGTTCTCGCTGCATATGTATTATCATCTCGAGAAATTGATGAGGCTTTTTCTGTCCTGACCGACATATTCTTTATGACAGACGAGCAAAATGTGAACATGTTGAATGTTGAAGTTGAATGTTGGTTTGGTTAGCATTTCTTAAAACTTTCCCTTGTGAGAGAACTCCTTTCGGGACATATTACATGGCATTTCTGGCTGTTGTTGGGATTGTTACGACTAGACTCGAGCGAGTGCTTCACGATGATGATGAAGCTCATGATGGCAAGGCCTACAATTCCATTAACCTACCTCTCACAATATTAAAATCGAAAATAGATACGAGTGTGTAGGTAAAAACAACTCATAAAGATGTTAGAAAAAATAATGTTTCAAAAATAAAAAGAAAGAGATGAGATGAGACACCAATAATCAGGGAACGTTTAATATAACGCTGCTATCTCATAAGCGCATCATCAAATTATGATGAAACCATCCATAATATTTGGATAGAATCTGTAAAAACCAGTCTTAATTTTCTGTGGAAGTCTGCCATCTTAATTTAGTTTTATGACATTTTCAGAAGCATCGTACCAATCATCGAAATAAGCAAATGGGCTACCTCCCTTGAATTGACCCAGTTTGAGAGGAGCACACAATATTCATCTAAAGATACATACGTACACGCACGAGTTTTGAATCTAAAATAGAGACAGAAAGAGAATACGAAATACCTAAAAAAAACTTTACTTCAACAAAAACTCATGTTTTCACATCATTTTCTCCCATGTTGAGAGATGAGCCTTTTGTTCAAAATTTTTGGCGATGATGACAGCTTGGGCTTACCTTGATTTCTCTGTTGTAATTCAACAAAAATGAACCCTACTTTAACAAAGCGTATGAAATCTTGACGTTCGCCAGCCAGTCAAAAAAATATACGCCATCAAATTAATACACCGCACCGGCATCATTCTCAAAATATGATTTGAGGATGTTCATGTTCAGATCCAAAAGAGGACTTTTCTTCAATTAAAGACGTACATACTAAAACAATCATGTTTGCGACTAATGAACATTTTTTTCTTCTTGCAAATTCCATTTTTGTACAAATATTATGTAGACGAAAGTAAGGGTAAAGGAAACTAACCAAGAAGAAGGATACCTACTCTTTTCCTCGTCATCCAACAATGTGCTAATCGTAAATAACAATGCTGCCGCAGCCAGTTTCTTCAGACTGTTTAGAGTGATGATGAGAAGTCGGCTTGTTTTGACAACGACAGCCAAAAAAATCAAGCAAAAATATTCGCAGACTTCGTGAAAAAACTTTTTTTTGGCTAGAAATGAAAGTACCTACCGACGTGGGCTTGTATGAACTAATGTAGTTAGTTAAGGTGTGTGAAAACATTACGTTCAAACACGCATATTATTGTTACCTATGCTGACTTCATGTTTTTAGGTGAACTCCTCAAAGTGGCGATGACATGGGTGAAGATGGTCATGATCAAAGAACTTCACCATTTCAATGTCATGTCAATGTCAGCAAGTTGAATTGAGGAGCAAAAAACATTTAACGAATCGTCAATCGACGCGTCATCGTTTAATTGGATTGTGTGTAAGCTTTTGCAATTTTTATATTTATCCCTTCGAGCGGATCCTACTCCTACTATGTATCATCCTCATTAGATCATAAGAGATATTACGATAGCATGCTCATGCTGCATTGTTGCGAAAAAAACTCAAGAGAATGATTATTAATAGCGGTGCATCAATAAAATTCTTCCAGCAAATTCTCTAATTTAAACATGGCATGATAGCCAGAGGACTCGGAATACCTTTGGACATTTAAAAAAAGTTTTATGGACAAAATTAAAACTATTAATGACTCGTGCTTTACATTTTTGCGCAGTTACGTCAAGCTCCCTGGGTTCTATTTATTGCTTGATGACGATGCTCACAGTGATTTAAAATTCGAATCGTGTATTTTGCAGGAGGGAGACTAAAAAATATTTATGTTGTCACTCCTATTTTAGTTGATGCACCTTCTTTTACAAAAAAACCTGAATGATCATATCATGTTGATGTTCGTAAATCGTGCATTATGTTTTATGGAATACAATAGCTTACAAATTAAGTAGGAATATGGTAGGAATGTGATGTAAAAATAGCACGCGACAGGAATGAGTCATGGCTGTTGCTGGTGAATAACTCAAAGGGTTCTAAGGGTAACGGTCTCATTTGGGCTGGAACTTGCACCCCATTTTTCATACCCAAGCTGAACTTCAATGGGCATGAAAATTGGAGGCAAAGTTCACAAGGGTCTAAGCTATTCTGAGGCGGCTGGAAAAAAAAGTGCCATGTCCGGTTGGATAGAAATAGTACTGCGAAAAAGGGCATTTTTGAAGGCAAAACAGCGAAAATTGCAGATTTTGGGGAGCAAAAAGTTGCATAGTGGCTATTCTCCAAAGTTCATGAAAATTGGCATGAGCAATAACCATCTCCTTAACCGCATAATTGTGAAGTCGCAAAAAAGTGCCATTTTTTATTCTTGATGAATCGGCCTTGCACAACACCCCACCGACTCTGTACAAAATGTATGGAAATCGCGTAAGGCAATGCATAATTTCTGGCGTAACTATGCATTTTATCTAATAAAAAATCCAAAGTTCTCACGTAGGCCAGCCGACACTCCCATTTTACGGATTGCTGAAAATTGGAGATTATGTAGAACAGAAAACTGGGAATCGAATGAGGCTTAAAATTGAAATCCGTAGAGTGGGAGTCATGCGTAATTAAAATTTTAAATGAGGTCACTTTTTCATAGATTTTGTAGAAGAGTTGCTACGTAAAAGCATTGTGAAGGCACTTTAAGTGCATTTTTGAAAGCACTTTTACATGCATTTGCATGATCGGTTGTGCGCGCCTACCTTCAAAATTCAAAATCAGCAGTAAAAGAACGTATCCAAACAAACTGATCAGTTTGTTTCGATTTTGTTCAGTGCTGCTAATTATCTGAATAATTAAATCGAACATAATAATTACCCAAAAGCCTTTCTGAACATCGAGGTCACAGAGATTCGAGTTCTGAGGCATCACGTCTTTTATCCCAGGTGAGACCATTAGCATGTATTAATTATTAATCATTTATGCTAGCTAATTTTATAACTACTTCGAAGTTACATGGAGTCGCGTACTATTTTCGAGTTTTGCCGTGGTTTGTATGCAGCAGATATGGCACGTGGGTAATAACAGACTGGTAAATATTCAATATTTCCCATTATTTCCCAGTTAGCCATGGGCAGCCTAGAAGTGGGAAATAATGGACAATAAGTTGGATTACACAAACCCTATTTAAATGCATTGCGTTGTGCCCCCATATATTTTAAATGGGCAATTGCTTAACATGTTTGCATTCATTTTGCACTTCGCTGGCCAGTGGTATTGCAGATATTGTTCGCTCCCCTCCCTCATCAAACAGGTAAATGAGCGCCATAAAGGAACTACAGCTTGC
>JAHZNI010000842.1:0-13741 GCA_027744415.1 Seira ritae
AGTAGTAGTAGTAGACGTCGTAGTGCTATCAGTAATAGTTTGGAATCTACTCGTAGCATTTTTCTTCCTTTCCTGGACCATTTTTTCCAAGTCACTCTCCAATTCCTCCAAGGAAATTATGTATCTGCTTCTTTTGTTGGAAAAACAAACATTTTTATAAGCATTACTTTCCTCTCCTTCTGCTTCTATTTCCACACCGGAACTTTCTCTTATCAAGGAGGACGAGGTCGGAGACGACGGAGAGGACAATGGTGAAAACAAGCACGGCTGTTCTTTATTACACTTTAACATCTTGCTCTCCTTTCCATTCAAACCATCACCACCACCACCTCCACTGCCACTCGTACTTGTACTCGCACTTAGACTCAGACTCAGTCTATTTCCATACTCGGAAATCCTGTCACTGTTCTCGTGGTGGTGGTCAGTTACAAGAAAGTCGTTTGAACATTCGTAATCGTCATTGGGCCAGCATCTGATACCATTCTTTTGACCACCGTCGTCACATTCACTTTTCCTAATGAAAAGGTCGTCGTCACCATTATTACTTTTCACGGGTTTGCTGGTGGTGGTGGTAGTGCTCGCACTATTTGTGCATGAAGTTGATTCAACTTCCTCCCTTCTGGCGTTTGCTTTTCCTCTGAAAAAAGCAAGGCTGGAGCCATTCCATTTCTCCCTCATTTCTCTGCCGTCGTCTTCCTTCTCTCTTGCTCCTCCTGACCAATAATAAAGTGAGCTGCCAGGAGCGATACTACTACTGCTAGCTTTTCTCCTTTCCCTTTTCTGATGTCCCATTGCGATAGGTCATGAAAAAAAATTATCAGCTATAAATCACCAAATTGGTTCTTTTCCTTTCTTCGTCGAGAGAAGGAAAATAGTGCATTCGTCTTTCTCCCCTATCCCTATATACTGCGTTGTTGTCCTGTCCTTTTCTCACAAACAAACACAAATTACACCATCACCATCATATCATAGCGCGGCCAAGAAAGTTAGTAAGCCGTCGTAAATGCATTGCGCTTTCGCATTTTGCTGAAGAAATGAAGGACCTATACATATAAAGGGTACATGAGTGAGTAGTTCGTAGGAAAAAGTTTTTTTAACTATTTTATTTTGATTGTTATTCCAGCAGAGTCGTTTTCTTTTCAGTGGATTATTACACTCCTCTCGCCTCCTAACGAAATACTACGAAGATGTTTCGTAATTTTATTTTTATCTCTCTTTTCCTGTTCATAGAACACTTTTAATACACTTTCGCTGAACATTCACTATAAAAAAGACGAAATAGAGCTGCAGTTAACTACGTTACTGTATTTTGTTGTTGTTGTTGTTTTGTTGCTCCGCTTTTTTAGTTGAGTTTCTCGCAGAAAAGGTTTTTTTTATTTGTGAAAGTCAAGCGCTCCTCCGGTATATAAGCAGTGGAGAGCTACAATAAAAACACAAGTCTTCGTCTCGCAACTCAACTCTGAAGAGAAAAAATGTCATTACCTCCTAAACTTGTTTTTACTCACTTGAGCACTCACTCAACTCACTCCAAGTATCTCTAAAAAAGGAAGAAAACAGTGTAAAAGTACTAATGTAATAATAATATGGGACGTATGGATGCAATTTAGAGAGAGAGAACCGCTTCTTTTTTCCACCTTTAAAAACTTCAAGTTCTTTTTTATTCTAAAAACACACCGTATAAGTCAAGAAGTCACCAGAAATAATTTCCTTTTCTTCTTTCACTGAGCTTCCGTCGGGTAAATGGAATTACGGCATAAAAGAAATGCTTGCTTGTCTTCTTCTGCCGGTCGGTGTGTGTGTGTGTGTGGTTGTTGATGTTGCTATAGCTTTTTAACCAGGCAAGCAGTAGCAGCAGCAGCACATCGTCACCGTCATCCCATTTTCACTTTTTCCATTTCAAGTAACAAGTCCTCCTGTCTCAAGTTCCTTGCATAAAAAAAATACTTGGGCCAGGCCAGGTCCGAAGTGGAAACTCGGAGAGTGGATGGCTGGAATGGAATGGAGGTAAAACAGCGAAGTTCAAGCAGGTGGAACAGAGGACCAAGTCTCTGTTGCGTTTTTTTTGGGTATGATGGTACGGTATGGTCTCAGTCGCAGTGATGATGATGACGTTCACTAGTCATCGGTGAGACTACCTTTTCCTCTCCTTTTTTTAGCACTTCACCAAACATAAAAACCTGCAATAAAAAAAAGAATCACTTTAACTCAATTTTTTTCCTAGAAAATTTAAAACCCACAACTGTGCACTTTCAGCTTGTATGTATTCATGTATGTTCTGTACTGTACCCCAACCCCATGATATGATATTACAGTTTCCACTTAATACCGAAATAAAAATGAAAATTAAGTGTGATGGAGAAACATAACTTTGTTGACTTTTTACTACAGGAAATAATGTATGTGGTACAGTGGGGAACATGCTGACACATGACATTTACAAAAGTTCTCATTTAAATTCATAAAATGTTTTAATAAGTGAAGCCATATATATGTAACCATGCTGACATACATGTCGAATAAAGTTATTGTAAAAAATTAGTGTCCTTGCAATTTTTCATTTTTTACAGCTACATACAGCACCACTTTTTTTGACATGCCTTGTGTCAAATAAAAAAAATTTCCGTGGTATTTTTCCAACTCATAATTTCATGTGGTGCTTGATCCTGTCATGACCAATTAGAGAGTGCAACCAAGAAAGAGAGAGAAACGAACGCTCAATTATAATATTTCCCCTCGATACCCCATGGCACTGTAACTATAACAAACAGCCCAGAAGAACTTCAAGGAGAGACGAAAAAATCATAACAAGCTTGTGATTTTTTTCGTGCTTATACAAGCTGAACAAGTCTATATATGACCACTAAGAGGACAAATAGTTGTGACTTCCTTTACACTCCTACTCCTACACTTATTTTGCTGTGATCGTGATCTGATCTGAAATAGCTGCAGCAGCAGTAGGGTCATAGCCGCATGCTTGTAGTCAATATAACCTCGTGTCAGCACAGTTGGATACTTTTAAAAAAAGAAAAAAGAGGAAGAAAGCATGACGTGTCTAATCTAATTTTTCGTATTGCTCCCTGTCCATCAGCCCAAACGGTAGTGATAGTGCGACCAGGCAGGCCAGTGCAGTGCACTTATTTTATAATGCCATATGACCCTATAATAGTGAGGGCGACATAGTCCATCACTCCTCCACTGGACTTTCTGTCCCAAACCATTTTATTTTTACTCTCTCTCTCTCTCCTTCTATTTTTTTAAAGATGTGGCTTTCCATGATATTTATCCCGCGAAAATAAATGTTGAAGCTGGCTGGCTTGGCTTGACTTGGCTGACTGAGTGAGTGTTTCCAACTCGACTCTCAGAGAACCAGTTACATTTTCACAATTTCCCTGAAGGTAACTTACTTTTCCATTGCTCTGCTCTAGTCGTCCGTGAGAGCTATGTAGCTGGTTTTGGAAATAGACAAAAAAAATTCAAGAGGAAGAACACTTTTTTTGTGGAAAAAAGGAGGAGAAGATAGATAACTAAAAACCACTTGGGACTGTTTGGTCGGCTCGAGTAAAAAATTATGTGATTTATTCCTTTCCCCTTAGCTTTTCTTTTCCTTTCTCTCTCTCTGGACTGTCAGAGAGGGAAAAAAGAGAGATAAAAAAATTGGTATATAAAAACGATAGGTACTCGGTCAAAAAGATTATACATCTGCACGCGAAAGCCAGCAGCACATTTCCTGAATATGAATCTCTTTGTGAAGAAGAAGGAGCAGGAAACCTCCGAAATATTCCATTTCTTGAAGAGAAAAAGTAAAGCCAAGTTACTCTGCGAAAAGTCACTTTCCTTCACTAAAAATATAGATCATGACCATGTTGATGATGAGGATAGTAAAGCTCAAGCTCACTCCCATTCAACTTTCTCTCCTCTTTTTTCAATATTATCTCTGACTAACACACACACACACAGACAGAACCAAACCAGTGACATTCCATCCAGTAGCATTAGAAAAAATATTATTGTGGTGCACAGATTTTTTTGTCAAGCTGATCTATCTTAAGATCCAAAATATATCAAGCTTTCAAAAAATATACCCACTCGTTCGTCTCCTCGTGTAAGATTTCTTCTTCTTCCCTTCTTCTCCTTCGTCTTTCACATTCTCAAAAACCACAATCGGATTCCTGGAAGGATAAGTAGGATAAAGCTCGAAAGAGGAATTGAAGGGAAGGAGAAAGTTGATGTTGATTGTGACAAAAGTTCCTCCCTGCAGCTCACTTTTCCAAACAAAAAAAATCCTTTTTTAATACACGCTAACCTCTTATACTCCTACGCAGAAACTTCCGCAAAAAATATTGTATCGCCATGTCAGCCTTACAGTACTAGTACGTACCTGTGTCCCATTCTCGCCCTTCACCTCATCTCATGAAAATATTCACACGTAACCATAAACTACGGAAAGGAACAGGCAAGTAAGCAAGAGCCAATATCTTTTACAAGTTTTACTACGAAATACTATTTTTGGGGAAAAAGGAATCGTGCTAACAAAATTGTAAATCCCGTTTTCCTTGTTTGCAACTTTTCTCCTGTCGAAGAAGGAAACACTACATAGTGCAAAACACATTTCATTGGAAAGTTTATTCTTCTCCGTTTTTAAAGGTAAGTTTCGTGAAAGAAGATAGGCATCTGTAAGAGAAAGAGAGAGAGAAACAAAGGACTTTGCGGGGAAAACTTTTCAAATCCTGTTTCCATCCTCCCTCCCACCACAAACTTTGTTTTCCACATCGTGTTTATTCAAAAAGCAGTATAAGTTTCCACTCTTTTTTATTTACGTAACAAGTAGTTTTTTTGAGGTTTTTATACGATAAGGTATAAACTGTATAAAATGCGATGATTATAGGGCTCAAGCTACAGAGAAAAATTGTTGATACTGCTACTGATAAACTTTCGCAGTTTTTTTAAGACAGGAAGAAAGCGATTCTGATACTGATGCTGTTGTTTTAGTTTTGGTCTACGCAGTTGTATTCCCTTGTCATAAATCTAACAAAATCAAGTAAAGGAAAATTTTTTTCCGCGGAGGTAGCTGCTGCTGTTGTTGTGTGGTAGGAAAAAGATTCAATATTATTATGTATTTTGGAAGCTTTATTGCATTTCCTTATTCTTATAATAAGTTGTCAAAAACTCTTTAGTAGATGTAAGAGTAAAGCAGTGAGGAAATATATATGCATGTATATATGGTAAGCTGTAGTCTCAAAAAGTTTTTGCTTAGTGAAGTAGAAAAATCTATTGACTTGCTCCTTATTTCACGCGAGTTTAAGTTCCTCTGGGCCTTTTCTCCAGAGTTGAAAGGAGTAAACAAGCAAATAAATAAATGCCTGTCATGTTCAAAGGAAAGCGTCAGTTTCTTCACCTGTTAAACTTCTCTCTGAATTTGTATATATGTTTTTGAGTACTTTTGTTTTCAGCGAAAAAATAACCTAGCTACGACTACGAGTAGTTTTTTTACGAGAATCGCAAGTTGCAAGTTGCAAATAACACATAAAATCATGACTACGACCATCATCCTCGCTCATTGCGAGCTGCGGCTCGGCTGTTGTACTTGTACTTGTACCATCCCTAAGTTTTCAAAGTTTCTACAGCGTTCGGACAGGTCTTGAAAAACATTTTTAATTTTTACTTCTTCTCTAGACCTTCAGCCCAGCGTCCTAGTCTAGTGCAAGGTAAATAGATGGTTTTAAGTGTGCCTCGTTAACTGATGATGGATGAATTATGAGGTAAGGACAAGAAGAACTTTACTGTTTCAACAGTGGCTTTGTGTCACCACCACCACCGTGAGCGTTCTTTTCCTCTATCTCTGTCTATGAGTGTATGTTCTACTTCCTTCCAAAGTCTAAATATGTAAGACTGTGTTTTTGTGTCTTTGTGTTAGAGCTGGAACAAAACGTGTAAAAAGCAAAGGGTAGAAAAAAGATATATTGAGCGTTGAAAATTATGAGCGCGTATTAAAACCCAGTTTGTTGTTCCTCTACTACTTTCTACTATCAACTATGCATCTCTGTTAAACTAGCGGAAAATACGGAGTCTCAAGCGGAGAAGGAGCACACGCACGCATCTTCACTTCACTTTCGTCACTTGAGAGGAAAACTTGTTCAGTTTTTGTCGTGCTAAATGCTGCTGCTGTTACTCGAAATAAAAAGCGTTTTTCATCTTCATTCAGTTTGTCTAGAACGTCTTACGCAATAAAAATGAAGGAGAGAGAGAGAGAGTTTTGCAGTGGATGAAGATGAAGAAGTAAAACTTTTTTCCTCCTCCGAACTAAACGAACACATGATCTCTCTCGGGAGGATATATGGATCCTGTTGTTATTAAACTGCGTTCATATATCATTTTTTATCAAGAAAATGTAAACATCTGCAACGTTGAATTTCTTCTTATATGCATCACTGTACGTTTCAATTCCAACTTTTCCCTTAAAAAAAGTTTAGAGACCGAGACGGAGGAGCAGCAAGGAAATAAAGAGTCTGCATAATTTGTGCACACACACGTTACCCTACTCTACTCTGCAGTACACAAACACAACACACCTTTGCCTTGCAATATGCCTACAATGCCATATCCTCCCGGAAAGGGGTTCTGTTTCTAATAATGCGATGCAATGGATGCCAAAAAAATCTCTAGGAAACATGTTGAAAGTTACTATATCATATCAACAACATCTACCACCACCACCACCTTTGTGGAATCTGGAATGCGAGGAAAAGTTAGGATAAAAAATTATTATATTTTTTTGTTTGTTGATCCCCAATCCCCCCGCTTATTCACAGTGGGTCAGCGTTCTTACAAGGAATAATGAATATGGATTTTCCTTCTGACGATGAGAGTCATTTTCTAAGTAAGAAGGCAGGAGGAAAGATAAAAAATAATATGTGTGTTATTTGATTATTGCACTGCACTGGCGAGACGCGTATTATGAGAAAAAATGAAGAATGATGATCCATGATTACGATGATAAAGAGAGGAAAGAAGGCGTTAGTAATGAACATCTAGAAAAAAACACTCGGACCGTGAGTGAGTGTGTGAGCATTAGATTACATTACATACATTCCTTTAGTTTCTCCATTGCGTAGATGTTTATTGTTGCTGTCTGTAATTGTTATTGATGATATGATGATTTGTCTGAAGATAAAAAATATGTACATTTTCATTCTTTTTTCGCTTCGTGAGCCTCTCTTCCGAGATGAACAACGCATGTCAAAGTCAAGTCAAGGCAAAGGTTTTTTCTAGGGTTGTAATAATTGATGATATGATGATGCAAAAACAAATTATTTCTTGAAAAATGATAATAATGATTATCACTATCGCTCATTTGTTCATGTAGGAAAGCAAGTGATTTTCGAGAATACCTACATTTCAGGTAAAAAAAAGTGTAATCCTGTAAAATTGAGCTCATTATTACATAGCATTCTACATTCTGCATTGTGGAATTGGAACACTTTTTTGCAATAATAATTAAGGGAAGCTATATAAATAAATTCTGCATTCATGAACGAATATTTCACCTGAGAGGAAAGCATTTCTAGGGTTGTAATAATTGATGATATGATGATGCAAAAACAAATTATTTCTTGAAAAATGATAATAATGATTATCACTATCACTCATTTGTTCGTATAGAAAAGCAAGTGCTTTTCATGAATACCTACATTTCAGGTAAAAAAGTGTAATCCTGTAAAATTGAGCTCATTATTACGAGCATTGTGCATTGTGGAATTGGAATATGTGCTTTTTTGCAATAATAATTAAGGGAAGCTATATAAATAAATTCTGCATTCATGAACGAATATTTCACCTGAGAGGAAAGCAAATGAAATACAATACCTACCTAATATGCGTCGCATACTGCTAATCCTATTATGTTTCCTGCAGCTCACCGACCTATTTTCTCTCTTTGTTTACAGAAATAACATTCATAATAAATTCTACATATGAGCCCAGTCCAGGTCCAGGGCCCAGGCAGGTAATATAATGAAGGTAATATCGCGCATGAATGCCCACAAGGAAATCGGAAAACACGAAAAAGAGCTGTGACGATAAGGTACATACATCATACATATCAAATAATATTCTTAATAAAAGTTATGATATGATGATGATGATGAGGATGTTGATGAGCTAGTTTTGATGCGGTAATGTGTTTTTCCTTTCTGAAGGATGTGAAATGAGTTTCATGTCCCACTACACTACATATTATTCACGATTCATCACATCACATCTATCTCATCATCACAGCAGAACAGAACTGCTCAACTGAACCTTGGTGAAAATGCATTAGAAAGAGTTGATATTGTTAAGAGGATAATTATCGTGAATTGTATAATAATAATATGGGAAGAATGAGCAGCTCTACTCTAGAATGATGCAGCCTTGCCTTGCCTTTCTGCAGTAGTGTCGGAGAAACGAGCCGAGCAGCTTCGTAAGGTGATTCATGATTGTGTTCTGAGATGATTATGGCGTTACTATTACTACCTCCACGCCACACTATATGCAGCCAGGTAGGCATGGGTATACCTATTAAAACAGCAAATTATTGTTGTCATGCTCTTCTCTCTTCGCTCATTATCATAAAACTCCTTCTACAACGTAGTATTATTATTATTTTTTTGGCAAAACACAAATCTAAAACTAATGCCGCATTACATGGTGAAACATAACCATTATGATTATGAGAGACGAGAGGTAGTAGTAGTAGTAGTGGTGGTGGTGGTGGTGGTGGTGGTGGTAGAGGTGCTCCTGTTGTTGCTCACGATGATGATGATGATGTGATGGTGATGAGCATTAGTTTTAATCATATTTTGCAGCTTAAATAATTCAACAACAAAAAAGTAGTTGAAGTACCTCAAGCTTGAATTATGATACGTATAGACAGGTATAAAAAAGAATATTAAGTTCCTCAAATTATAAAAGTAATATGTACTAATGGATATAATGATAACATAACATAACATTGAAAGCCGTTCTATACGGAAAAAAATTTATGATTATTAGGATTAGGTTGATGGGGAGAACTCTTCAAAAAAATCATGTTACATCATGACAGGTATGATGATTATTTTAATTGCCGTTGTTATTATGGCTACATCAAGTATGCCGCGGAGTTGAGAATGATTGTTTAGTTTTGCAAAGTAGTCGACCTCACATCAACAAAAAATATTTTGCCAACGTGTAGTAGAGAGAAAAGAGGTAAAAACATGAGCACTTGTTAAGTTCCACTACTCTAGTCTGCAGAAAGCCCCAAGAATATTGCTACCCGTCTCTAAAATATTACCTGTTATGAGTTATGACGAATGAATGGTTAATTTTGCGAAACATGAAATGAATATGCATGACATTGCAGAAGACATGACGTTATTTTTAAGTTTTTAATATTTCTGGCCTCAGCTCCACAGAATCTATGCGAAAATCATGGATATCTTCAGCACATTAAAATGCAATACGACTCTTAAGTACCACAACAAACGCCTTTCAAGCAGCATATATAAAAGGAAGGAATAAAAAATTTCAGATATTGCTAAGATTGAAATGATACAAATTGACTGCAACGGCGATTTGTGAAATTTACAATGAAAAGAGAATATAATATGAAGTAGATATGGAACCTTACTGGATGCAAAATATGCAATAACGAGTGCAACAACAAAATATGCGAGTGAAAACCACAAACCCAGGTAAAGAATGATTTTTACCACTAAATGTACATTGTGAAGAAAAAGTAATCGCTAGCAAATTTTTTCTCGTTGTTTTAGACATTTGAATTCATAAAGCGGTCGTTTGTTAGTGACACTACAGCATGGAAATAACACACACGGCCAGTGTAGCAAGTTGAACTACTTATGTATGTACTCCATTTTACCTACTTCATGGGCCGAAGCTTTACGTCTAAAATGTATGTAAAATCTCCAGTACAAAAAAAAAGAAAGGAAGAAGCAAAGACACTTTGCTTTTATGAATAGAGAAGATGCAATTACGCTGATATAACACTTCTAAAGTGTTCCTACAGAATATTATAGTCTTTCCAGCAAGTACCTATTTCCAGTCATGCTTTCCTGTCGTGAAACTTGTGGTACCTCAACCCAACCCATTTCGAAAAATTGGGTTTTTATTTATGCATTATAAATTTTGAAAAGGTTCCCCCATGTCGCTGCTAGTCACTGGTCCGGTCCACAGGAGCGTACTGACTAGGTACCCATTTATTTAAAAAAGGTATATCCATAAACATTTTTTGAAACAAAAGAAACGAAAGATGCCATGTTGTCTGTATATTCGTTTTTGCTTCTGTTCCTCACTTTGTCCTGGAGTGTTTGGAAGCATGAAAAGACTGTAAATGTTTCTCTGGCGACTGTATTCTAGGCCTCTTTTTATAAATATTGTGAGCACGTTGCATCCTACTAAATACAACTACAGCCATTCTCTCAACAATTACATTTGTATAAAAAAAAACTCTGCATGTGACTAGAGAGGAAATAAAAGACACAAACAGAGAAATTAACGAGTCACAATATCAAGAAGTACTAATTACAGCTGGAAAAGTTTTGTCAAGGCTACGATGACTATAGTTAGTGCAGTAGTCCTCTAACTAACTAATCTGTATTATATCTACAAAATAATTCATAAAATATTTGAAACTTTCTCTTAGAAATAAAAACACAAGGAAAACTTAGACCTGCTATTATTACGATTTCCAGGCAATTCTCTAAACAAAATAATTTGTGAATTTCATGACATGGCCTAGCCTACAGCTACAGCCACCTTCCCACCTATTTTAAAAATTACCCGTCGAAGACCTTGGCTTATAGGAAAAGTTTTTGCATTTACCGGAGCATAATACCGTGCACTATATTATATTCCCTAATGAAACTGTAGGGCTTCCATCTCTCTCTACGCTCTAGGAACGAAGAAATGAGAAATGTTTGTAATTTTAGTACACTGCAGCATGCATACTGCTTGCAACGCAGTAATTCTTTCCGCTTACTTTCTTCTTCAAGCTGAAGTTTGAAGTTGCACAATTCCCCAAAGTTGTTATTATACTCAAACTCCACAAGACTCCACGAGACTTCTTTTTTTAGTAAAGCGGTAGTAGGAAAAGAAGGAAAATTTATGGAGCTAACTAAAGCTTGTTTTGTTGCATAATGCTCTTTAATCTCCGCAATTAAGAGGTATTTTAATGCTGCTCTCGTCCAAAAAATTTGTTTGAGCATGACATCTCCTCCTTCTCCTGCTCTTACTAAATACTCCTCAGAAGAAATTTCTATGAATACTTATTAACCGAGTTGAATTTTGAATTGAATGCACACAGGAGCTTATTTTTAAGAACTCTTCAAGTCAAACAATGCATCCATTAATTTACATCAGAGAGTGAAATGCACGCACACAATCACTCCAAAATACTTGACATCATAAAAAAACTACACAGAGAAAACTTGAGTATGCAGACAGATAGTCGGTCGGCTGGTATGGTGATACGATGCGATGTTATATGCCAGATAAAATACGTACGTCTGATGATGATGGATTGAGAACCAACAGAAAACTCAGTAGGACGCTCGTTGTATTTGGTTGGATTGTTTCGCAAAAGTGGAGATATGGAGATAGTAGATAGTCAAAGCGATGTTTTGGTTTTGATGTTCTTTTTTTGCCAAAAACTTTATGAAACAAAAAAATACAAATCGTTTTCACTTTCCCTGAAATCGTACACTTTCTACGATTTCCTTTTTTTATGCGTAGTCAGTCATGAACTTTAGGAGGGAGCAAAAACAGGCATTTATTTTGATAGATTTGAGTTGTCAAAAACTTCCACTGTGTTTCCTTTTTTTATGAGACTTTACTCCCGTCGTAATATTCTTTTTTTGTGGTTGTAATAACATTAAAAATGAAGGATCTCGTTTGTAACTCTTCTCGAGCAAAATCACTTCTTCGTCGTCCTCACATGAAGGAAAGGAGCCCGAGAGTTGAGATTTACATTGTCCCTTTGTCTCTTGTTGAAAATTCTACAAAACTGCTTCTGCAATAGCAATGCCAGAAAAATATTGAAAGGAGTTGGTGTTGGTGATGATGTGGTGGGGGAACGGGTAAGTGTCCGTTTCCGCTATAGTACTACTTTTCCTTCTCTGCACTTCACAAAATATTTTTCTGAGTTTTTAGACAAAACAGTTGAGGGAAAAAAGTTTGGATGTGGCAGTGATTCATGCAGACCCTTATTCCTTGAGAGGAACTTCCTCTTTTTTTAGAAAGTCAAAAAAAATTATGTATTCCTAAAGAGTTTTTCTAAACCTTGCAAATTTTTACAGCTTTCTCATCTGTTCTTGATGTCCAGATGCGAAGAGTGAAAACTTTACACTTTACCAACTGAACTAACAAAAGTGATTTAAGCATGAGCTGCCATTAAATTGAAATAAAAAGCAGAGCATAATAATAATTTTTTTCTCACTTGAGTATGACTTTTATTTTGTCAGAAGGAAAAAAAATCTGCGAGTGGAGGAGGAGTGAGGAAAATGCACTTTTCTTCCTCACCAAGAGCTTTTGTTCTCCTTTTTTATTATTATTTAGTTGACATTACGCGAATAAAAGACACTTTTTTCGCTTGTTTTCAGCAGTTGTTGGTAGTTGAGAAAACTTCACGATTTTCTTTTAATGATGATGATGCTCACACATTACTTGATGAATTGAGAGCAAATGAATTACTCTGTGATGTGATGAACGACTTATCCTCCACGAGAGAGGAAAAACTGAAAGCTGAACTGCGTATGGGATAGCTTCACTTTTTTCAACAGACACACATTTGACAATGAAAAACTGTGATGTGGAAACAACAGTCACGTCCAACCCCACCGGGCCTGAGAAACGAACTGAGCTCAGCTGAAGCTGCTCGCAACGCAGAAAGAAGGCAGAAGGTTGCTTCGGCTCATGTCGGTCTATGTGAGTGAGAGTGAGGCAACACTAAAAATGCGAGATGTGAGCTAGAGCTGATGCTAGAACAGAAAAAAGCTGTGCTTCAAGTTTCAAGTATTTACTGGGGAAACTCGGAATATCCCAGTCCAGTCCATCTCGTTCCCTTTCTTTTGTTCCTGAAGTCTGAGCGATTCAAAAGTTGAAATCGCATAGAACACCCCAGTGCAGGACGGAGAGCAACATAAACCTATTCGTGAACAAGTTGTTTTTACCTTTGCTGGTTTATGTAAAAAAAACGGGAATTGTTGGCAGTAATGGTAAAGTTGCACTTGCAAATATGTAGGTAAATAAATAAATAAAGTATATTATACTTCCAAGATATTTTTGGACGCTCCCTGAACCTGACGCTCAGATGACAACAATGAAGCAAACTTGTGTAGCCTTGCTTGAAAATATGGTTCTTTTCAAACTTGAGATCGCAAATGATGCAATTTTTTGAAGTTTAAAATAGTGTAACGCAACAATGGAATAAATACAGACTTCCCAGTAAACTTAAGTTCATAGCCAGTCAATAGTTCTTCAGACTCCAAAAAATGCACACTTTTTAATCAAGTCATAACAAAATATTTGCATTAGTCCGCTAATCGAAAATGGCTTCCCGTAATACCTACATATTTCATAAAAATTGGTAAACAACTTTTTACGGAAATAAAGGTTCAATATTTTCGCTTAGAGTAACCATGTAGACTTTAAATTGAAATATGAAATTCAACAGACTTGTAGCAATTTGCTTCGCCGAAGATTTATTGAT
>JAHZNI010000843.1:0-16376 GCA_027744415.1 Seira ritae
GATGATCACACGAGATGATCACCGGAGACGACTGTAGATTTCCCGATTTTTTGGAGAAGCCTTGGAAAAATATTTTCCCCTTGGTTTTCACCACATCGTTCCCTTAAGCTTTAGTGCTCTCATATTCCATTATTCCCTGCTGTTTTATTTACTTTACAAATCAAGAATCCAACGAATCCAACTGGATTTTAATTTGGAATAGCAAGAGCTGAACTTGAGTTCGCTTCATTCTACTCTACGAGAAAATCTTCACCCAGAGACCCGAGATGAGATAGAGATCTAGAGATTCATCCGGAAACCCTTTTGTCTCTGAGGAATCTGATGCGCTGATGCTGGCTGATCTAGCAGAGATTTCCTCAACGTATCTACTGTATTATCCGACGAACTCAGTCTAGTCATTCCATTTTTCCAGGATTTGGGATTGGGGAAATAAAATTGGAAATGACTTTGTTTCAACCCGACTCAGCTCTCAAGTGCTTTCCCCAAATCTCATTGTCGTCTCCGATTTCCCTATGAAATTTTATATAAATGAGGAAGGTTAAACATTATCCTAATAGCCTCACACTGTTTAAAAATAGACTGCCTTCCTCCCTATTTCCCCTGGATTCAGTTTGTTGCTTCTTTCAGAAATAATAATTATTTTAGGAACAGTTTCATCTCGAGAGTTTTTAATGGTGCTTTATGTCACAATCTCTTTCCAGCCTTTCCATTATCTATTTTATCTCATTATAAGATAACTTTTTAAAAATTGCATCTCTTTGAAAGGAACGGAGGAAGGGGTTAGACAAATCAAGTTTAAGTAAGTTGGAAACTATAAATTTTTAACTTGGTATCATTTCATATACCTTCTTCTAAAAGCCCAAGAACAAGAACCAGCGCAGCGATTTATCAAGGTATGGGAACTCAAAAACATGAAGACAAAATACGTGACCCGAAATTACTCGACCTGTAGATTACCTATGTATTTCAAAAGAATGGAACAACCAAAAGCTTTGAATCGTATTTGTCACCCACATCACTGAATGTCGCGTGGCATTGCATTTCATTCAAATTCAAACTCATTCAGTAATTTTCATTCTTTGGATTAAAATTCGCCTCAAAACATCCCCTTTTTAATCAAAATCATCATAAAACATTTCTGAAACACTACCGCTTATAAAGGAAGACAATGGGAACAAGCATCGAACAAAAAGTACGTACTCACTTGAGAACTGTATAAACGTATGTATCATTATTACAATGCTCTAGATAAATCTGCCTGCCTGCCCTGTCTGCATCCAACACAATAGCAAAGATACATTACCGCATGCCCTATTTTTTCCAGGACTCTTGAGGATATGATGATGTACCCAGAGAATTCAGTTTTATTAAGTACATTACTCTGCAGTAGCATAAAGTAGAGATGGTATTGATGATGAAGATAATGATATTATACGGGCCCTTGACTCTAAAAAGCTCTAGCGGAAGAGGGATCGGGATCATCGACACGAACATGGAACATGACATGTGGGGTGGTAGTAGTGGCAGTGGTGGTGTGCATGCCTATTATATATTCACCTCTCCACTGCACTTTACAAAAAAATCAATGGGAGCAGAGCAGGGCAAACCAAAAAGAGAAGTATATTTATTAGCACAATAGATTTCATCATATATTCTAAACCAACTTTTCCCTTCTTTTCATTCTATCTATCATCAAAAACTTGATATGTGCCAGTGCAATATTCAAAATGGACAAGTTTTTATCTGATCTGATGAGAGCGTGCGCTACTCTCAAGTTAAATAACAGTATTCAGTGGAAAATAATAATTTCAATTTATTTCTTCCCGTATCATCTGCATCCTTGAATAATCATTTTTGATCAATATGATCATGATTACGATGATGATGATGATACTACAAAACAATGGGTTACATACTGAAGTTCGTGATCAAGTGTCGACAAACCCAACAATGGAATGCAGTGCAGTGGTATTAACGATCCAAAAAAACGGATGCATTTGAGTATATAAGATGAACTGATTTTATCCCATGCACTTAAGTTTTTGAATTTATGGAATGCTTGATATTCTCTATCTGAATTGCGTATTTATTGATCCGTTCCACTCTATCATATCATATCATACTACATATTATCCATTTGTGTTTTGCTCAAGAGAGGCCATGTCATGAGCAGAACAGTAAGCTCGAAAATTCGGATCACAACAAAGCAAGATATTGATCCGTTCCACTCTATCATATCATATCATACTACATATTATCCATTTGTGTTTTGCTCAAGAGAGGCCATGTCATGAGCAGAACAGTAAGCTCGAAAATTCGGATCACAACAAAACAAGAACAAGTCCTTTTTGTTAGGTTCCGTTCCTCCCTCCGACCCCAGCGAAAATTGTGCGTTATCGCGTAGCATGCCTCCGGGATAAATTTACATGAGCTGGCTTGACTGAGGAACGAAATGAATTTGATGATGAAACGCAAAATAGTACCCGAGAGTATTGGATTGTTGAGTTGATGAGGAGAAAGATGAAGTCCTTTATTTTCAATGCGGAAAAAAACTAGGCTAGGCCAGGCTGTTGACTTTCCCTTCACTGTTATCCTTTCATCCCAAATGGACTTGAGCGAATTTTAATTCTGGCCCAAATAAATCTGGGTTTTATTGCAGCCGTATGTCAACAGAGCCATACATAAACAATGATTTTTTCACTATTATTCGCTCGTACTGGAGCGATGTTCAATGAGCCAGAAAAGACAATGTCTGAGCAGAGCAGACTAAATCTATCTATCAACCCATCTGAATGAAAATAACCTATTTTTTGTCAAATCAAAACAAACAGATTTTCTCCCTCCACTGGAAAAAGAATTAGCTTTGGTCTAGTGATTATGATATGATCCTAGCAGAATTTCTCTGCAGCTGTGCTTTGCATTTAAGTTTTAAGCCTGATGTGGTTTTCCTTGCTTTACTCCATCCCCAGCTTACCTACTCAACTGTCCAATAGCCTCTGAGCCCGACACAATAAAAATTGTTCGTGTTCGCTATTTTACTACTTAATCCCACTTCTGTCCTAATTCAGACAGAATAGACAGGGAATAAAGTAGTTCCGAAAATCAAAAATCCCAAATCAAAACAAAATCCGCTCTTTATGATCTAATCATAAAATCCAATTTAAACTCAAACATGTGTACATTTTTTATTATTGTTGGGTTAAGTAGCTCTAGACAGCATACTTTGCAACAGTCAAGTACTCCCCCAACCCCTCCGGTTTGTTGTCCGAAGTACTTCCAGAAACATATTTTGGAACTCTGTTTGGTTTCCTTGATTCAAATCAATATTGATCTAGTAAAAAAGCTTTCAATTTCTATCTCAACTTTTGTATGTGCTTTAATAAACGTAAAAACCAAATAAATAAAAAATTCAATTCATTTCAAATTAAGAATTCTGCTCACGTCCACGTCTCAAGTTGGGAGTGCGTTTCGTCATTTTAAAATCCATAGCCAAGACAGCTCAATGCAATGCACTGACGACCTCATTTTATGCATTTTTAGCATAAGTCCTTCCGGGATATATATTTTCCGGTTTAATTCAAGGACAATAAAAAATTTTAATCCCGAATATTATGCAAACTTACATGCTACATGAATACAAGACTAAACAGAGACGGGGAGGTGAAAACCAGAATTCGGACTCGCTTTCGAAAGTGAAAAATTGTTATTTATTTATGCATTAAAATCTTTGTAGCTGCAAGGAAAGTACACGTGCGGGAACGGTGGAGCAAAACCATTGCATCGCTTTCATATCTGACCTCGAATGCCCTTGCCACCCGCTCCTACACACGGACATACATAGGTACTCCTGCCAGCTAAGCTATGTATATGTATTTTCTAAATTCATTTTTTCTCCTCATGGAAGGAAATTGTAATCTCTTTGAAAAGGCTGTAAAAAAGGAAAGCTATAAAAATTTTATAAGCTTTTTTCATTCCCAGAGTTGATAAAAAATTATGAAATCGTACTTTGCTGGAGTTTCTGCGTTGCACCACTCGTGCAGAAACGAGAAGGGAAAATGCAAGTTTTCTCTGGAATGGAGTGTTTGTCGCTGTCGCAGAATAAGAAAAAAATTTATTTGAAATTATATTAGAGAAAAAAATGGGCAAAACAAGAGAGGAAGGAGCCTACATCAGCAAGAACAAGACGAAGAGCACGGACAGGGGGTAAACGAACGACCCTGCACAATTTTTTCCTTTCTCCAGAAACAAGAGATCTTGTGGATTATGAATGCTGCTTTGGAGGAGGAGAAAGGAAAAAAGAGATTTAAGGATTACGGCACTATACTTATTTCTCCGGGTACAATGTCAACTCAGCGAAAAAAATAGAAAATGACTTGACTGACTAAAGGTTCCTTGTTTTTTACACAAGAACCTAGGACCTAGACAAAATGAGATTACTATTCTTTGTGGATGTTGCAGAGGTAATACACAGCCACTTGGAAGAAAAGTAGCTTCTTCGTTGCTAGTCGGATCGCGTTTTGTTTGGAGAAATGATCATGTGATGATGATGATAATGATGACAATGGCCGTTTTTAATTTAAAGCTAAATACTCACTCCATTAGTTGCAGTTGTACTTGTGGTAGAACTAAAGGATGAACTTTCGTTGCGGTTAAAAGTAGGAGACGATGGCACGTGCTTTCCAAGCCACGAGATGAAGAACATGAAGAATGACAGAGACAATTCCTAAGTTTTAAGAAATTAAAATGGTAAACTAAACTCTATTAATAACTTGTTCGGGCATAACAGATATTCCTCACAAAAACAGAGAAAACTACTAAGCTCGTCAACATCGCTGCCGGCCTATTAATACCCTCTTCGGGTTTTATTGTGAACATAAAATATTGCGGAAATGAATTCAATTTCAATTTTAATGCTTTGCCTTGATTTACGAGCGATGAAGATTGGCTGGCATTGATCTGCTCCATTCAAATAAGTAGTAAATGAATGATTGGATTGCGAAATTGACGTAAAATGTTTGGGTTATGCCTATGAATACCGTTTTAAGATGAATTAAATTGAGCAACCTTCCATTGTTCGATCAAAAATTTTATCGTGCATTGAATATTATATACAATGCTCAAAAAATTTCAATAGTTGAAGGCAACTTTGTCGCCATATTTCTCCATTGCGCAATCCCAACCCAATGCAGGGGCACATGTACATTACGTAGTACATAATCGAATTTAACAAATAATAACTGTAAATAATAATTTAAAATGTGTACTTCCCCTTAATAAATGTCATAATTACCATCATCTCTCCATCCATGTTTTCAAATAATTCCTAATCTATTTTTCACTTTTCATGAAAATTAATGCAGAGAGTGTATGCAATTAAAACCACATTAAAATCCACTTCGCTCAACTTTTATATCCGGTGTGTCAGGTTCACGCTCCACGATATTTTTATGCTAACTTGATATGCCATCATCATAATTATTACATTTTCTCATCATCATAATATCATGCATTATTTACTGAATTTTTACACAGGGAAAAGCTTAAGCATTAGCATTAGCATCCTCCTGCCTTAATCCTGCAGAGAGGACAATTTTTTCAACACGTGACCAAAAAAACAAGTGAGGAAAAGCTCATCCTCATCTTCTTCTCCCTCTCCGTCACGTCTCCCTTTTATTGCGAAAAATTTAACACAATAAAACAACTTCACGAGACATTAAAACAGACAGAAAACAACACAAACAGAACTGAGCAGCAGCAGCAGAGCACAATATATTCTCTTTTGTCTGTTTTAGCTTTCGAGCGGAAACAACACTGCAATCTTGCAAAAGAAAATATAATATTCTTCGTTCATTTTTTATTCTTTACCTTATTCGATTTCGCATTTCCCTTAAATGGGTTCTTGAGATTCCGGGCGAATATCTCTGAGAAGCTCTCGGAGCTGGTTGTGCTGGCCCTACTGGTGCTACTCGCGTAGCTAGCACGATTCATCGAAACCGCACCATTTCCATCCGAATGCTGTTGCTGCTGCCATCCGTTCACTTCTTGACCGCTAATGATACTACCACTCTTCTTATTCTTTGAGGATGAGCTACCACCACCTCCAATAAATTTCCTGTCTTGGAGTTGTTGCTGCTGCTGTAACTTCTCCTCTCCCAGCTTCCCACTTCCCTTTCTACTACTAATGAATAATGATTGAGGTCCAAAGCCATTTTCGTTTTCCGAGTCATTCCCCAACTCACTTCCATCATTTAAATTTTGCTCGGAACAACTGCCACCAGCAGCACCCCCACCACCACTACCACCATTCTTTGTTTTACTGCTAGACCTCGCATTACTCCTCCTTCTGATATCATGGCCATCGTCAAGATTCCCAACGGAGCCAAATGCAAACTTCCCCTTCTTTCCCCTACCCTCCCCAGTAGTAGTATTTTCTCCGAATTCACTTCCACTGCTCGTCCCAATATTCTCGTATGCGTGGACGGGCACCTTCAAGCTACTGGAGGAGTCTAGGCGGAACAATCCGCCAGATTCTGGATCGACATGATGAGCAACGATATTCTCGTCATCATCGTTCTCATCATCGTACGCGTCATCATCATTCGGCACGTAGAAAATGGAAGATGACATGGGGCCAGAGGATGAGGTTGAGTCTGCCGCATGTCTCTGAGACACGGAGCCTCGGAGTTCCTTTATAATCTGCAAGAATGAATGTCCGCTTTTTGACAACTTTCTCATCAGCCCTTTCCCACCAACTACCTCATCTCCCCCCACTCCCACCACGAAGACGGGGTTTGGCGAGACTGAATTCTCCTCCATAATGTTTAATTCAATCAGATCAAATTGTCATTCATTCATTCACAAAAAATAAATGTGAGAACTCAGTTATAACTTCACATGCCACACAAAAACAAAGCCACTTAAAGTTTCAAACAAATACGCAAATTATCATCATTATCATCATTCCAGCGTGTAAAGTTGCAAATTAAGCACTTTGTAATTAACCAAAACAAAACATAATATGTTCATCCACTCCCTTAAAAAATAATAACAGAGGCAAACTGCGAGTGCTTCGAGAGTAATTGCATCTCATCAAGCCTTAATTTAATGCAGGTGACAAATACATGCAGTGTAACCCTACATGAAAACTGGGCAATTAAATGGGTAAACTTTCCTGTCTTCAGCTTATTGTGTTACTTTCTTTCTGTCTTGTTTTATTTATTGGCTTAATTATTTCCCCTTGTACCTTACCTCATGAATACGTATGTACATCGAAGGCTTACCACAACACTACACACATGACAGGAATTGATTCGGTCTTAATTTAATTATTGCACCGCACCGAGACCGCACCGTGAAAAACAGGAAAAACGGTGAGCATCCATAATTGTCTCTTAAACCAATACAATAAATTGAATCATTAAGTACTTCACCTGTTATTTATCTTGTCCCATGTAGTAACTATACTATAGACTTTGTCACTTGTGCTGTGCTGTGCAAGTTGTCGTAAAATATGCACATGAGCCAGAAGATTGTTTTTCTTTTGGGTACACAACAACCCATTTACATTACATTATTGCATCGTCCATAAGATCGAGTTTTTTTGCCAATAGAAGATTCTATTGCTTCACTACTGCTTGTCTTTTTCTTCGGCGAACGTCAATCAAGACATTAGCGTCTTGTTTCTTTCCCTTCAGCTTATTTTATGGTAATAGTGTTTTCACATCTTGTCTTCAGCTAGTTACGACCTGTCTTGTTTGCTCATTTGGGGTAATAAACATTACCCAATACAAACATCTCCTGTTTCGGTTTCCCCGAAAAAAAACGTTCCAAAGTTTTTTTACTTTTCATTCACCGAGAAACTGTCTTTTGCGAAAAAAGTAAACTTTTTCGGTGTTCCATTCCACAAGAAACAAAAAGTATCCAACCAAACGGGAACGTGAGAACTAGAGAAAGAAGGTATTTCCTTTTTCGTGGAAAAAAAACTTCCCTGGATTTTTTTTCCAGGAGAGCATCGAACATGACAAACGAGTTAAAGCACTTTGATACACAAAAAAAACTTGGTGGAAAATTCATTAAAGGAGGAACAACACGAGACGTTAATAAGTTTATGTAGGTAGGAATATATGTATATGTACCACGGACAAGACAAAGTCACCAAGGGAAAGTCCATATGAGTAGGTAGTAGGTAGCCAGGACAAACATACTAACCAAGCCAGACCACACACTGTTCCGGTTTCGGTAAACAAGAAGAGTGAACTACTGTAATAATGTAATGCAATGATCATTCAAACGTTGTTGTGTAGTAGAAGCTGAGAAGAAAACTTTTCCCCTTCTAGTCCTACTATTATATAGTCCTCTCCTCTGTCTCTATTTTCCCGAGAGTTTAGACTTAACTAAGTTTCTTCTTTACTGGGTAATAAAAACAAAAAAAGGAGAAGTTTTTCTTTTCTGGGTAAAGAAGAAGAAGGAGTGAATGAGCAAGCGACACACAAAAAAATGGTAATTTCGTTTAGACAATGAGTAAAAGAAACAAGAGAATGTTTTAGAAGAAGAAGCCTGGTATGTAGTAGTAGAAGTCGTCGTAGTAAATACGGATAGACTTTCTTTCTTTGGGTCGATCGTGTCAACTCAAAGTAAATAACTTAATCTTGGAAAACGGGACAGAAACTAAAACTCCTGGAAATATGTACTGAAATACGTTCTCTCGGTGCTGTGATATACTTGTAGTAGATATGTGTTTTGTCGCGCTCCAATAAACAAAAGGAGAGAAAGAGTTGAAGAGAAGTTCTTTGTCTTGTCAAGATTTCTTGGATTTTTTCTCCACTCCATCTAGAACAGGAATATGGATAGGGATAGGATCGGGTGGCTTTACTTTCTCTTCGTGTTTTCTTACAGAGATCCGAATCAAAAAGAGAGAACTTTTTTAATACGACCATACATGGTCTAGTTCACAAGCCACATTGCAATCGGAAACTAGACTTTATTATCGGGGAAAGCTGCACAATAAATCTAGTACATTTGATCATGTGAGATGACCACATTTGCACGTACAAATTTATTCAGAGGAAAATATAGAATCAATTCGTTAAATGTGTGGCTAAGGATGCCTCGCTATCCCCAGTTCCAAAATAACGAATAAAGGAGTATAAAGGTTTGCATCGATCACTAAAGAACTCCTGTGGCAATAATCATTTGTTAAATGTGACAAGAAAAACGACACCTTTGGATTGGCTATGGCAAACACTTTACACTCTAGGAAAGGGGCAGCTCGTTCAAGTTAGAATCTCAATTTGAATCAAATGACTATGTTTGTTTTTTTAATTTGTACTATGCACTAGTTGTAGAAGTTTGTTAATCGATTTTCAGTCTAACATGATTTTCGCGAAAATTATTTCGGCCAACGGTAAAAATTGAAGTGTTAAATACCAGATTCAAACTTGGGTTGAGATGAAAGACTGTGAAGTAAATTTACAACGATGCATAAAACTCCCTCTCTAAAATCGCAAGTTTTTTTCACACTTTTCCATTCACGATTGTTCACAAACGACTAATTGCGATGTAAATTATTTAAATTAAATGAATAAGAACTCAATGAACAAAAGTATTCAACAAGGGATTGTTCATGTTCACGATTTTTATGAAATTAAGTTATTATTGAGTAAACTAAGTGAGCTTATCAAATTATTATTTTTATTTACATAAATGCATTCAATAAAAATATTATGAATGACTTTGTTATCTTGACTTTATCAGGGCTATTTGTCCTACTCTCCCGATATTGTTCCACTCATGAGCTAGTTCTACTGACATGACGTAGGTAATGACTTTTTTGCTTGAATCCCTATGAATTATATTCGACCATTTTCATGCATTCTTACAGTTGAAGACTGAGTGAGACATGGGGACTACAATAATTATCTCTTTAAGATGGGACTGTCACTGAAGCTCTTCAGTGATGTAATTTCCTTTCAAATTCACAGAAACTTCGCCAGTCCTCACGATTTGTGATTCATGATCAATTCATGTCATTTATGTTGTTATAATTATAATAACTTACTAAGTAAGCAAGAAAGCTATTTGTAATTGAAGAAGTAACACATTTTCCAAAGATTACAGCATATGAACATCAACATTAGTCGGTATAATGACAAGAAAATTGAGTGGTGTCAATTTTGCGGCCGCACAGAGTTACACATGTCATAACAAAATCTACAAGGTAAGGTAGAAAGAAACATTCAAATTCAGCATCTAAATAAGAATGCCGACACACTTATCAAATCACTTCGTGAGTCGTGATCCACGATTCACGATGACACTTTTATTGGCTTCTTAATTACCCCACAATTTAATAAAAAAAATGACACAGATACTAAGCCATATGCAATGAATGAAACTCTCTGAGAATTCAACAGCAGCAACAAAATGTATGATTTACGACCTGATATGTTCCCACGAATTGAAACCTTCAATCGGAGATAATGGTAATATCACACTATTACTTTAATTCACTTACTTACATTTTTTACACTTGTAAGCAACTTGTCTTCTGCCCTGATCTTACGACCTTTTGGTCTAGGTTAATACCTTGTAATTACACTCACCATCACCATTCTACCGTCTAATTTACATAAAAATTCAATAATAAAAATTATACCGACTCCAACTCTCATGCACGATGACTTTGACTCTGACTATGAATGACCATTCCAAAAACTCCCAAAGTTATAGAATGACTCAAGTCAATGGCATCACTATTACTATTACTTTTCCTTAAAAAAGAAGTGCAGCCTCTTTTAACTTTTTCGTTTTGGTAATAACAACGTAATGATGATAATGATGACGAGCACACAGTGAACAGTGCAACAACAGTGTAATTACCAGTAATACTAGAACACATTAAATTAGCTATAATTATGTCTTGTAATTTTTTTCAGAAAAAATACTGAATCCACTTTTTCGGCTTGCATGCAATGCATGCACAGCGCTTGTTCTGCACAACACAAAAGACAACAGTGATGATGATAAGAAAGCTTGACTTCACTTTTGGATAGATTATAATNAGTGATGATGATAAGAAAGCTTGACTTCACTTTTGGATAGATTATAATATTACGTATTCAACAGCATATTCCAGCAGAACAATTCATGTTAGAGAACAGGTGAAGTAAGTAGTAGCTCTAGCTTCACTCAATCGCACTCTCTCACTTCATCTCTTGCAGGCAGAGGCAGACTCACAAGCAAAATGCTTCGCGACACATAAATTCCAGAGTAATTTTGCTCAAAACTTCATCATCATCGATGACTACACAAACAAAAGAAGAGGAAACAAGGCTTTAGCTTCAGTTTGACAAAGCGAGTTTTCACGAAATAGTCTATAAGTCTAATCTCACTATGATATGATGTGAGCTAAAAAAGTTAGTTTGAAGCCTTAGCAAAAAAAACTGTGATTCTAATCCATAATGACTGTATTTATTTAATCAACTGAAAGTCTTTGTCTAGAAAAGCTCAAGATTTTTTTCATGTTGAACTAGGTAACTTGTTTTCAGCTGAGCCGGGTTCATTCACGTTTTTACACTGGTTTATTGCAATGATATGAGCAATAATGAGTGAATAGTGAATGCAACAAAAATACAAAACACGGACGACCACTAAGGATACAAAGGAGGAATTGACGCGATACGCTCACATGAAATGAGTCACTGTGAGAGCTCCAACTAAAAATGGAGTTATTAGTGCGGAGGAGCACACAACACATCACATGCACTTTGATTAAATTATCTTTTTTATGCTACAGGACTTTTATTGCTATTTTTGTTGACGCAGTTTGAAGTTCGAATATTACAAAAAAAACTAGTGTTCGATCTGAATCTGAATAACTTAAACTGCTTTAGATTTTGCATGTTAGAGGAGTCTGAAGCGGATGCTGTCAAAGTTTGTCATCAGCTTTGCTGCACGAAACAATGAATGTTTGCAACTCTCAGCAAAAAAATAGAATATTTCACAAGTAAACTTTAAACCATATAGTCGATCACTTGTTAAATGATTAATGATCTGCTTATTCAGCACTATCTAGAAATCAAACTACATTTTTCAGCGTCTTGAAAAATATGAATGAATGAAATGAATTGGAATGGAATGGGAAGGTTCAGAAAAATAACAAAATTCCTTCCTCATGTTGCATCACATTTTGAGATGAAGAAGAGGGCAAAGACGTAATAAATTAAGCAGAATGTAAACATGGGTCGACAAACTTCACAAAAAATTGCGCACTATTAATTTCATAAAAACAATACACTCTTCTTCCCATGAAGTACATGATTATGCTATTCCGCTACTTTAACTTCATTTCGATAGGCTATTAATTACGAACGTTACGTAAAATAGACAGCAGAAATTGGAAGTTTATTGAATGACTAATGCATTCTTCTAAGATTTAAATACGCAGCAGCAGATTTTAAGAGGCATTTAACCCAGCAAATAGTTAATGACCTAATGCCAATGGCTTGTCAAAACAAAGACACTTCTGAATTCTTCATGAAAACAAATTCTATGAAGTTTCTTCGATATTCGATAGAGTCTATTCAAGCACAGGAATTGCTTTGGCCACGATCAAGTGCACTTTGGAACTCGATTTCAACCCAATCATCAAATCTCAAACAAATTCTAGCTCAACTTCCAAGTAAAAAACCTTAACATGCATTGCTCATTAAAGAAGATCGTCAGATTTTTAGGAGTAAGTACGTCTGCCATCTCTCTTTCTCTCACGTTGCACTAGCGAATCCGCGTTGTTATCCAAGCAAATACGAGGCTTTAAAAGCTTTGCTAAAGCCAATGCCATTTTTTTACGATGCCCACTCCACTTTATCTGATCTTTTATTTTTTGCAACGTACATACATAGCAAGTAAATATTTAAAAATTTTAAAATCGACAAGCCTAATCAAAATCCCACACATGCATTAAACATAATCGACGTTTGTATCACGAATTCATTTAGGCACATGCTTATGCATGCACAAATCTCCATGTAAAAGAAGCAAAACTCATCATGATGACCATCATAATCATTTTATCATCATCATCAACATCATCATCGCAATCACCTTGGAACGTCCTGTTCCCACATCCTTCAGCAAGCAGCACTGCCATTGCCATACATACAAATTCCATCCACATATACGCTGATGATGCCTGCTTCGCTTCGAGAGATGATAATAACGATGACGCTCCATTTCCTCTTGCATTTTTAAATAGGTGGAATAGAAATTCTCTTCTGCTATCTGAATTTCAATACGTACGTACGCCCCATCTGCTTTCTGTGGTCATTTTGTTCTCTGATGGCCCTGCCCTGCTCTACTCTGCTCCACATTTCATATTAGTATGTATGCAAAACCCTATCTCGCAAAGTGGAAGGATCATTACCCACGACTCCCTTGCAGAATAATATTATCATCAGGATTAGCAATAAAATTAAAATTAAATTCACGACTCAAGGAACTTGGCCTCCGCTATAGACTGCCTCCGACTACATATATATTAGAAACCGGGAAGGAATGATGATGATGATGATGTTGATAATGCCAATGCCAAGTAAACGAAGATTCACCAGCTAAGTCTGTGGATTAACAAGGGCTTACGACTTACTTCGACGAAAAACAGGGATTCCAAGAAAGAAAATAAGGAGCATGATGATGATCAGGTGAGAAGTGTGAAGGAAGGTCTGTGGAAGCCATAACGGTAATTAGGATGCAGTGCAAGGAAAAGATGCTCAGAGGAAGAAAAAGGCAAAGGAAATGATGATTACATACAATGAGTCTCCCAATTTTTCCTATGGAGTCATCCTACTTTAAAATTCAGAGGAGGCTCCGACGAGGAAGAAGAGAAAGCCAGAAAACCACCGAGAAAAAAACATTCCGGTCTACAAAGACGAGAATGCAAAAGTGGATTTTTATGGCTGGTTTACAACGGAAATAAGAGGCTTCTCTATTTTTAGCTTTGGCTGGAAAGCGATTTCTTTGGGGAAAATGAATATAATCACATTTGCATTGTTTTAAGGGCTACGCAAATTCAACTACATACATACATATGCATTATGTGACCCTCTTTTTGTATAGTATTCCAGCTAGGGAAATGGACTCGGAGATTTTTTTCGCAATAAAATCCGTGATTCATATTCATTGTGCATCCCTTTATTCGGTTTTTATCGCCGTTGTTGGTTGGCTGAGAGTAGTAAACAAACACGCTTATGATGATTATACGATGATATGATGATCTCAAGCGATCATCATGAAAATGAGTTAGAACAAAGCAAGTTATGTGCTTCGCTTCTCGACTTTTGATGGGAGGGAGATGGAGAGTTTTATGGACATTTTTCATGGCATTGTTTATTGTCGGGCGAAGCCCAACTGAATGAAACACTGGTCCAAGCGCTTCGCTTTAGCGATGATGAATCTAATCTAGTCTCTTGCATTTTGTCTTATTCGTGGATTTTGCGATGTTTTTTGTGCAAAATTTGAAGGCAGACAAAAACTTTGCAGAGAGGACAACAATACCCCAGTCAAGGAGTTTCTTCAAGGAAGGAAATACATTTTTATAAAGTAAACGAAGGACCTTAAGAAAAGTAAACTTGGAATTTGGAATCACGATTGGAATGCTCGGCTCAAAGAAAGAGATTCTATTCAAGCTCAAGCTCAAAAGTCAGCTGATTCCAGGAAGGGAAAAAATGAGACATGTATCTGGAGTCTGGAGACTCAAAAGTTTCTCCGGAATTCGTAACATATCACAAGAGCTTATAAACACGAGTGAGCAGAGCAACCTAACCTCACATGGCATAGTAAGCTAAATGAAGTTGTGAAAGGATGACAAAAGATTGTAATTTGTATGGATGAACGGTCCGTGGTCCCTTGTGGACAAGGATGAAATTTAAATGAAGATATGGACACGCTGCTGCTGGAACATTACCTACTTTACACGCAAGGGAAAGTTGGGAAAGCATTTATTTGTGTGTTTGTATGTACATACATGCATGTGCGTGGCTTTGTTGTTGTATTTTTGGAAGGATGGAGAACAGTTCTCTGTTTTGTTTGATACGTGTGGAAAGTGCGTAGCACAGCAACTCCGGCAGCGCAGCGGCAGCAGTAGTTGAGCGGATGAAGTATGGAGATGATGATATGATAATGGAATGAGAAATTTATGTAGGTATCTGAGTCACTGCCACTACTGCTCTTCTAAAAGGCAAAATGAGTTTCACAAAGAAAAAGTTGGCGATTCTGATAGTGATGATGATGATGATGATCGCATTCCCTGCTTGTTTGGTATTCCATGGGACAAAGTGGGAAATATAGAGCAGACAACTATCTCCAGAGTAAAATATAAAATCTTGACTGCGTGAATCTGCTGAAGTGGGGAAAGTAGGTTACCGTCAACATAAATAATTTTATGGGTAATGAATGGCAAACTTGAGGATCATGATGATGATGATCGCTAGACTACAAAACTCTAATTATGTATAGCGGAGTTCTACAGAAGTGGAAAGTTGACAGATGTAATTAAACAGGAGGGAAACTACTTTAAAATGTAAAAGTTTGTGACGAGAGAGCGAAGCCGAAGTGCACTATTTTAATGGATTTTGGTTAGATTACATAGGAGTATGTAGCTACAAGCTCCATAGCTGATGAGATGAAACACGAGTTTATAATTTATGCTTGAACTGCAGCTACATACTTACATTTGTACATCTAATGTCCTATAAATAATTAATTAGATAAACGATTAAGTTTTTACTAGCAATACGGGGAATTCCCCACAACCGGATTGTGCAATCGCAAGGGCATGACAATCCCTTTTTCAGACAGTCTCGCAGTCAGACGGAAAATGGATTGGTCTGGATTTGGATTGTGGATGTCTTAAAATCACGTACCGTGGACGACTGTTGTGGTTCCATAAAAAATTCTAATTTAAATTTTGCAATAAAGTAGAGATAAAACCACAGCTTTTATTGCCTCGTGCGGGTGGATTAGATTACGAAACAGGTGCAGCAACTATTCTTATTTTTCACTCGATTGCATAAAAGAGATGGGATTTAAGATCGTTTAAAAACTTTGTTTATTTTATGTCTCCGATTCACTGATTTGCTGCTGGTGAGTAAAACAATTGAGGAAACTTTTGATAATTTGTTTGAAGTTTAGTTACCTCATAAAGATTGGCTCATCATTGGAGCTATAGAACTATGGATGAACTGGACCGATGAAAAGTTTTGAATGATGATTAAAACTACTTTGGACAACAAATTGTTTGACTAGAACCAAGTTAGGATGTTAAGTTTGAATATTCATTGTCAATCTGACTTTAGTAATCAAAGGCTTTATTTATTTCAAAG